>JASDQU010682791.1:10026-31054 GCA_032191745.1 Picea mariana | reverse complement strand
AAGAACCCTAATATTAGAACTGAGGATTGGCTAGAAAGATATATCTTCACTGATATACGTGAGATATTATTTGGAGGGATCCATCAGGAGCTATATGAGTGGCTAGCTAGATTAGTCGATACCCAGTTCAATATCTGATCCAGACTTCCTTTGGTTTGGACATCGAAGTTGATCAAGAAGGTCAAGAAAGATAATAACATTGTATCATGAGCAGTAGATCATTGGTTCGATAGTACCATTGGAGGGTACATCACATAGTTTGTTGTTGATAGAGTAGAATCGTATAGCCAAGCCGAGAGATACTTATTCAAGTGACCCAGAGGGAAACTTTTACAATTCTTGAAGCTGAGACTCAAGATGTTGTTGCATGAGAAGAACATCTTGAAGATACAATAGATTGGTTGGATCCGGAAAGGCTAATGTTCAAGAATTCATAAAGCGACAATGACATAGAAGCTATACATACGCGCAGTGGGAGAGTGTTCCAAGAGGTCCACCTTGCAAACTTGTTTAAGCATAACTACGAGGAGGAGTGTTTCTACAGTGGAGAAGAAGCAGATCTGACGGACGAAGAACATTCAGAACCTGTCGGGACCGAGAAAGGAAAAGATGAAGAACTTCACCAAGGAGAAACTGAAAACTCAGAAACCACGCAGACCATCGAAGTAAGTATTGTTATCCTTTCTGTTGATTCAGTCTTAAGAAACCAGAGTAATCCTAGTCACCAGAGCGTCCAGAGCACTGTCCATAGTAGCCCACCACATATTCAGTCAAGAACCCTAGCAAGACCTGTGGCAGATGAGATGATACTTCCTATCTTTAGGGGAGATGGATCTAAAGATCCTGACCAGCACTGGTTCCTCTGTGAAGCTGTATGGAACATTAAGAATGTCACAAATGAAGTTGTCAAAAGAACCCAGTTCAGTACAACTCTCAAAGATCATGCACTGAGTTGGTACATGAAACTTGTCCAAGGACTTGCACAACCTAAGCCATTGAATCAAATCAAGAACGCGCTAATTGTAGAATTTAAGAAACCTAAGTCGGAGTCACAATGTATCACAGAGATGAAAGAGATCAAGAAGAAGGTGGACGAACCTGTGTGGGAATTCAATCAGAGATTCAAAACCTTGACAGGTCGATTAACTTTTCAGATCCCGGATGAACAAAACAAAGAATGGTGCATTGTTGCCCTCTTACCACAAATCAGAGTTCCCCTGATGCAACAGAAGATTGCTTCATAGGTTGAGGCATTAGAGTTCACCATGAATCTTGAATCAACCCTTATGGGATAATCCAGCTCAGGTATGAGTCAGATCCTAATTCAGCTAACTAATTTGTCTCTGCAGGTCGAAGATATGAAGAAAGACAAGGAAAAAGATAAAAGAGAAGACATATGGTGTGTTAGATGCTAATCCAAAGGCCATGAGAAGGAACATTGCCCTCTATTCAACAAATACTTGGATTTTGTAGCCTCGAGCCCTTTGAATCAAGTCACCTTACCCTGGTACGAGGTATGCAGAAACAGACATCGTACTGGTGAGTTTTACTACATGCAAAAGTACGTTCAGACACCTACAAATTTGTACTATACATTCTGTAAGTCTATAAGGAATGATGATAGGGATTGTAGGGATTATGATCTCATGCAAGAAAGGTCAAGAGACATATATAAGATCAGAGGAGAAGTACAGCAAGAAGGAAATGCTATGCAGTACAGCTCTTCTAGGAGAGGAAACTTCAATCCGCACGGTGGATTCAGAGGAAGGGGATGAGGAGGAGGAATGGGTCGAGGCCTAGGAAAAATAATCTGTTATAATTGTGCACAACCTAGACACCTTGCAAGAGATTGTCAGAACCCTTGTACTACTTGCAACTACTACAACTCGTTTTACCATGTTATAGAAGATTGTCTTGTGATGCTAGCTAAGATTCATGAAAGACGAGGACCTCGGAAGAACCCACAAGTGCAACTGATCTATGTTGAAACTCGTGGAGGAGACCCTAGAGTCGTTGTTATAACCAGAGGAGGCATTATCACAAGACAAGACTGACTGACACAAGGGAAGACTACAGAAGATTCAGGAATCAAAAAAGATGCAGAGAATACCCAAGCCTTCGATGCAAAGAAAGAAAGAAAAAAATTTGAGGAAGCAAGAAAAGAATTCAGAGGAAACCAAGGATATGCATCAAAGACAAGACCAGAAGTGAGAGAATATGGAATGCCTCTGGCATTTGATCAGTCTTCTTCACCAAAAGAAGGAAAAGAGGTAAGCAAGCTCATGGAATTTTTATAAACTTTTATTAAGTTGATTCAAGATGAAAGCGATGTACAAGAATTACAAAATATAATCAGACAATATGAGAAAGGAAATATAGATCCCTTACTGAATAGGGTAGTACACCAAATTGGTAAGAAGAGAAGGACAAATAAGGAAATACATTTGAACGCTCAAATAGGCGAATATGAGATAGACTATGTGGTCCTTGACTTAGGGTCGGAGGTCAATGTCATGACGAAGAAAACCTGGGCACAGATGGGAAAACCAAAGTTGATTTATTCCCCTATCAGGCTTAGGATGGCTAACTAGCAAGTTGTCAGCCCATTTGGACGATTGGAGCATGTCCCCATGGACATTGATGGAATAAGAACATTTGCAGATTTTGAGGTAATTGAAATAGTTGACGACAGCTGCCCTTACCCGACGCTGTTAGGAATTGATTAGGCCTTCAATAACTCTACTGTTGTTGACTTAAAGAAAAGACTTATGACTTTTTAAGGAGACGGCCTGAGGGTCGTCGCACCTTTAGATCTAGATGAAGGGCAGTGATACACAGAGCCCATCAGAGAAGAAGATTGTGCATGCGCACTAGAAAAAATATACAAGCTAACATCCAAACATCAGGACTACGTTAATCCTACAACTGACAGGAACTTAAGCTGACGAAGTGACAGCACGTGTTCGTCAGATTCATAAGAAGCGTTGGAGAACTAGCAGAACTAGATGTATGAAGTATCTACCAAAATATGTCCTAGATTAACTAGAGAAGTTTGTTGGATAGGCACAACAGTGAGTAACTTACCCACATTTGATGGTCTGAATCCGTTAGAAGCCTTCCTATCAGACTTTGAAGAAACTGTACCAAGACAATAGAGGTTGTTGGAAATGGATGAGGCCTTGAAAGCCACACCAGCAAGATGGTGGGGGACACACAAAAGTAATATTACAGATTGGGTACAATGTCATACTTTGATGGCAGCATGATTCTCGGCACAAGCAGAAAGTTGAAAAGTAAGGTACACAGTTCAAAGCTGCCCAGAGAACCATGCGAAGTTGTGAAGAAGCCTGGAGCAATTTCCCTTGAGAACAGTGGTTGCACAAATTCGTTAAAATGCTGGACACTACAACTATCAACTGGTACCTTCAAGCGGAGCTGCGCCTCATCACTGCAGACTAGGAAGGTATGATTCAGAATTTTGTAACCACCTTTTTATTTGAAAGTGAATATCCCTCAATAGACCAAGCATTACAGATTGTGAAACATAAAGTATTTAAAGAGGCATCTAGCCTCCCTTTGGAACAAGAAGAGGACGAATGGACTACGCCCCTCCAGAGACTATAGAGCTATTACAACATCAACGCTAATGAAGAAAATGATCCAAGGTAGGTGAAAATCACAGAGACAGAAGGCCAAAGAGATGTGGAAGGACTAGGAGTTGAGTTACCATTTATTGGACAGCTGATCAAGATCAAGAAAGTCAATATTGAAACAGAGGAGACACCGAAGCTTGCCAATGTCAGAGATTATTGGGATGTTTCTACCATTGACAATATTACAGAGTTGTTGCACGAGTATCAGGACTTTTTTCAGACCAAGTTCACCGATATGAAGGGTATTAAAGGACCTATGGGAGAGATGAGGATCCCTTTAAAACTAGATGCTAGACCATTCAAATAGAGGCCTTACAGATTGAACCCTAAATATAAGGAAAAAGTGAAGATTGAGCTTGACAGAATGCTGGAATCAAGGATTATAGAACCTATGGAAGAATCAGAGTGGATAAGCCCTATGGTGGTGCAAGACAATAAAATAGGAGAAATCAGGATCTGCATAGATCTAGGGAAGCTGAACGATGCTTTCTGCATGACCCTTTTCCTACACCATTCACAGACGAACTGTTAGATAACGTGGGAGGCCAGGAAGTATATTCTTTTACAAATGGATTTTCAAGATACCATCAGATCCGCATTGCCAAGGAATATCGCCACAAGACCACGTTTGCCACAGACTGGGGATCCTACCAATATATAGTAATTCCATTTGGATTGAAGAATGCCCCAGCCATATTTTCCAAGGTGGTGGTCGAAGCGTTCAAAGAGTTTTTGCATAAATTTCTAGAAGCATATTTTGATGACTGGGCTGTTTTTAGTTTGTTGAAAAATCATATTGAATGTCTAAGGTTAATGTTGGAAAAATGCAGGTAGTGTCAAATTGCTTTGAATATGAATAAGTGCATCTTCTTCTCACCATTTGGCATGCTATTAGGTCATATTGTATGCAAGCAGGGCTTGCTGGTAGATCCATCCAAATCATTATTATAGTTGATCTACCCCCTCCTACAACAGTTAAACAGCTATGCATTGCACTGGGACACACATGCTACTACAGGAATTTCATTAAGGGATATGCTCAGATTACAGCACCCATAAAGAAGCTGTTGAAAAAGGATTGTCAATTTAGTTGGACTAAAGAATGTCAGTAGATCTTCGACACACTGAAAGAGAAAATGGTTACTGCGCCCATTCTGGTTTTCCCAGATTGGACCAAGGAGTTTCATGTGCATGTCGATGCCTCTTCCATCGCTTTAGGAGATGTGTTAGCACAACCAGGAAAAGGAGACATTGACCACCCATTAGCCTTTGATAGTAGGAATCTATCCACAGCTGAGATTTTTTATACCACTATTGAAAGAGAGGGATTAGCCATGGTGTACATATTACATAAATTTTGCCACTATTTGTTGGGAGGACACTTTAAAATATTTACTGATCACTCCACATTGAAGTGCCTAATCAACAAGCCAGTGTTGGGGGGAAGGATATGCAGATGGCTGCTGCTGTTTCAATAGTATGATTTTGAGATCATAGTAAAACCAAGAAGAATGAACAAGGGTCCTGACCACTTGTTGAGGTTGGAACATGGAGAAGAGCCCACTAATTTGGAAGATACATTGCCAGATGCACAACTACTAGCTATTAGAAAGATCGATGACCACTTCACAGAAATAGTCCAGTTCCTGTTAATAGGAATGGCACCTAGTGAGTATACAATTCCATAGAAGAAACAGCTAGTACTGCGCGCTGTAGATTTCTCACTTATAGCTGGACATCTATACAAAATGGGCCCGGATGAGATATTGCGAAGATGTGTTATGGAGGTAGAATGACCGTTAATACTTGCAGAAGCTCATGAAGGCATTGTAGGAGGACATTATGCAGGTAAAGCAACTGCACAAAAGGTTCTTAGAGCTGGCCTTTGGTGGCCTACCTTACACAGAGATGCTAAAGACTATTCTAGAACCTGTGATGTATGCCAGAGAGTTGGGAAACCATCCAGAAGAGATGAAATGTCATTGGCACCACAATTGACCCTACAAGCATTCGAGAAATGGGCCATTGACTTTGTGGGACCTATAAATCCACCAGGAAAGTGTACAGGAGCAAGATACATCATCACTACGACAGAGTACTTGACCAGATGGGCCGAAGCAAGAGCAGTCAAGGACTGTAGTGTAACTACAGCTACGTGCTTCATATTTCATAACATCATAACTAGGTTTGGATGCCCAAAGATCCTCATGAGTGATCAAGGAACACATTTCATAAATAAAACAGTTGAAGCCTTAACTGAAGAATTTGCAGTCCACCATCAGAAGAGCACACCATACCACCCTCAAGAAAATGGGATAGTTGAAGCATTCAACAAGATTTTGGAAATAGCACTAACCAAGATTTGTTGCATGAACATAGATGATTGGGATTTGAGAGTACCAACAGTGTTATGGGCATATAGAACCACTTGCAAGAAGCTAACAATGCAGACCCCTTTTAAGTTGGTTTATGGTATCGAAGTTGTTGTTCCAATGGGATATTTAGTACCAGGCCTGAGAATCATTGCCTTTACAGGTATGGATGATATTGGAACTGTTTAGGAGAGGCTCACATAGTTAGTTGAACTCGAAGAAGACAGATTTATTGCAGGTTTCCACCAACAAGTTCAGAAGGAAAGAGAAAAGGCCTATCATGACAGGCACATCAAGAAGAAGGAATTTAAGAAAGGTGATATGGTACTGGTGAATGACAGTAAGTTCCTAAAACATCCAGGGAAGTTCAGAACGCATTGGCTCGGGCCATATGAGATCACCTATGTTACAGAAGGAGGAGATGCGCAACTGAAGACATTGAAGGGAGAATGGAAGGAAGGTTTGGTAAATGGGAGTCGGCTGAAGTTGTACTATGACAACTAGCTACCTTGAAGATCTAGGTAAGAAGCATAAAGAAAAGGGTCTAGGTACCAGGTTCAGTTGAAACTGGGTACCAGACACAGAAAAGACAGTCTACACAAGGACGAAGAGGAGGCATAGAGCAGAAAGCAAAGGTTGCACTGCGTAGCCCAAAGTTGAAGTAAAATAGGAAGATCAGATCTCAAGTGCCTCGGGACGAGTCATGGGTGAGTGTTGGGGGCCTGTTGGCCCTAGGTTGTTAAAGGAAGTGAATATCAAGGAGGAAAAGGTGAAACGCGAACTTCGCGGAAGACACAGTGATTGTCACTGGGTCGAAGTGAGAAAAAGAGAAGAAAAGACGAAGCGAAGTGTAGGAAAGAAATCCATTGGATGAGAAGATCAAGGATGACATATCAGAAAGGAAGAAGGATCATGGAAATGTCATCAAGTGGAAAGAGCCACCGTTGGATGCTTTGGAGCACTGTGCAAGAAGGAAGGAAAGACAGGCTGGCGAAGCCCTAAAAACGCGAGTCAAATTGACCTAGGGTTTTAGACACCTAAGGTTTTGGTATCTAGGGTTTTGACACCTAGGTTTCAGCCTAAGGCTATCGGTGAGTGATTGTAATGTACAAATAAAGATCAAGAGGACCTTGGTCACGGGGGTATGATAGTTTTGTTGATCTAGTTGTATTGTGTCTAAGAGATTATTGTATTGTGAGAGAGAAGTGTCATGTAAGAGAGCCTTCTGGTATTGTAAGATCTTCAGCGGGTTGCGAAGATCAACTCTGTAGCTAGATGTGCAGGGAGGGAAGAGAAAGAGAGGAGAAGAAAGGAGATCTGCTAGCTAAGAGCGCAGACAAGAACTGTATGCTTTACTTCAATATAATATAGCACAGTTTTGTGGACGTAGCCCTAGAGAGAGGGTGAACCACGTATATTTTGTGTTGTGTATGATTGGTATCTTTTATTTGTCATTCATATACTGTTATTGCATTGCTAAGGTAGATCTAAGAGACACATGGAGTAGATCAAGATGATAAGTGATATATGAATGTTGTGTTGTTCCTATGTTAGATCCACTTGATATTCCCCTTGGTTGTAGACATCTTTTTCCTGCAACCCCCTCATAAATGCTTCAGGTGAGACTGCATTTGCTTCACAGGTGTTGCCAAAAGGGCTAGTAGTTAGGGCTTGTTGGTGCACTCTTGGAACTAAACCCTGGGTCTGCCCCTGTGCCAACTTCAGTTCCAAGAGGGCACCAACAAGCCCTAACTACTGGCCCTTTCGGCAACACCTGCAAAGCAGATGTAGTCTCACCCGAAGCAGTTAGGAGGGGGTTGCAGGACAGAGATGTCTACAACTAAGGGAAATGTCAAGTGGATCTAACACAGAAACAACACAGCATTCATATATCACTTATCAACTTGATCTACTCCATGCATCTCTTAGGTCTACCTTAGCAATGCAATAACAGTAAATGAATGACAAATGCAAGATACCAATCATACATAACATAAAATATGCATGGTTCACCCTCTCTCTAGGGATACGTCCACAGAACTGTGTTATATTATATTGAAGTATAGCATACAGTTCTTGTCTGCGCTCTTAGCTAGCAGATCTCCTTTCTTCTATTATCTTTCTCTTCTCTCCTTGTGCACCTAGCTGCAGGGTTGATCTTCACACCCAACTGAATATCTTACAATATCAGAAGGCTCTCTCACTCGACACTTCTCTCTCACAATACAATAATATCTTAGACACAATACAACTATATCAACAACAATATCATACCCCCATGACCCAGGTCCTCTTGACCTTTATTTATACATTGCAATCAATCACTGATAGCCTTAGGCTAAAACCTAGGTGTCAAAACTCTAGATACCAAAACCCTAGTTCAATTTGACCCGCGTTTCCAGGGCTTTGTCAGCCTGTCTTTCCTTCCTTCTCATGCAGTTCTCCAAATCATCCAATGGTGGCTCTTTCCGCTTGTTGACTTGTCCAAGATCCTTCTTCCTTTTTGATCTGTCATCCTTGATCTCCTCATCCAACGGCTTGCTTTCCTGCACTTCGCTTCGTCTTTTCTGCTCTTTTTCTCACTTTGACCCAGTGACAGTCACTGGGTCTTCCGCGAAGTTCGCGTTTCACCTTTTCCTCCTTGATCTTCGCTTCCTTTAACAACCCAGGGCCAATAACTTCTCTTAAACATATGAATGAAACAACATTTTTCTTGGAAGCATTGACTCAAGTAGGACCCAAGATAGTGTATGGTCAAATGAGAGACAAATGGATTTCCAAACACATATACAATGATGAAAGGGGGTGTCATGTTCAAGAGTGACTATTACTGCCACTAACGCAAATACAGAGACACATTTATTTCCCAATTTTCCCCCACCATTTCTCGCGAGTACCTCTTTATTTTTACACAAGCTTGAGGAGGATAACATATGCTTGTAAATGTAAGCTCATCCATTGGACAAGTCCCTCGGAGTATGTTTAACAAACCCTAAAAAGGAGTGGTTCAATCCCATATGGGTCTTTCGATGCTTGTTTAATGAGTCCAAAGAAAGAAAACTCAGGGGTTTTTCATTTTTAGAGACTCTGAAAAACACTTAAAGAGAACTCCATAAGGTCCTTTTTCATAATTTAGTCTGATGAGACAGAAAAAGAGATAATCTACCACTCGTTAAACATTTTCTTCAAATACTTTTACGAGTGTGAAAAGAAAAAGGTCGCTCGGCTATCTTTTCATGTTTAGGGATCTTGAAAAGAGATTAAAGGATAATCCATGGGTTTCGTTTTCCGTATTATCAATGCGAGTTAGAAAAATGGAAAACTATTACTCGATTACATTCTCATGGTTTCACGAGCATGAGAAATAATTAAAACTGTGGTTGGAGTTTTTCCTAAAAATCCCTAAAAGCATCTGTACATAAGAAAAATACGTAGAAACAATAAAAAAGGGTGGACCCCTGTTCAAACATCTCGTCCTTAAACCTTTTAATATGAAATAGTAAACACTTGAAAAGTTGGTTAGACTTTAGAGCATGGATAAAATATAAAAAATAATTTAATTTTGCAATAAAATATGGTAAAAAAAATAAAATAGGCCAAAACACCCTTTTTACCATTTCATTTGCAAATTTACCCAAATAGTGCCCCAAAACCCTCTTTTCTCCCAAATTTCAACTGTCGATTTCGGAGCGCCTGGTGGATCATTTTGTGAACTGTCTCCGTCAAAAAGGTAATCTTATTCTTCTTTATCTTTTCATGGTTTCAAATTTTGTTTTTATTAGTTAAATTTGGATTTTAGGCCGATTTTTTGGGGACACCTGCACATTGATATCGTCACAGGTCCACAGTATCATGAACTATAACGATCTTAGATCATCGCAGAGAGACCTAGATATAGGGTGCAACGACATTTCTCTGAGTAAAAGTGCATCCCTATGACGACTGCGATCCAAATTTTGAAAAGATAAATCTAACTAGAAAAACTTCCAAGAATGAATTTTTTATGTTTCTAATCTTCTTTAGATGTTCCTTGGCAGGATTTCCTTGGTCAAAATGCTCGAGTGGTGTGAATGAGAGAATGAGGAAGAATACTATTTTCCCAGGAATGACTCGGGCACAGTTATGGCGCATGGGCAATTTGGATTACTCAAGTTTCTCAAAATTCAGTGCATGAGAGCCCAACTAAGGTTGCTAGAGTATCTGGTTCACATGTGGGATGTGAACGAACAAGCCTTTTGCGTGGGTGTGCATACACTCACATTGGACATAGAGGATATCTACTTTATGAAAGGTTTGTCTCGCTACGGTTCATGGGTAACACTCACAGACAGCAGGGGTAGGGGAGAACCTATGGATTACTATGTTTCTCACCATTGCGTGCTAGGTACGGAAAAAAAAAAAAAGTGGCAAGGTAACCATTAGAGATGTTCAGGATTTACCATTGCGGACCATCATTTATACCATTACCCACATGGCAAGGAGTGCATCTCCCCATATGGCTTTGCAAACCCATTTTCAGTGTGCGATAAAGTGCATGGAACCCAGGGTATTCAACTGGTGTGAGGGTGTCCTGAAGAGCATGAAAAAGCAACTCACAAAGTGTCGAAACAGTCGGTTGAAACAATTTGGTTACGGGTCCATTTTAGTGTCCTTCCTCTTGGAGAGAGTTCCCGTCCTACATCTACAGGTAGAGTGGGGCATACCCGCTCCACAAGATCCACATATGAAGAGGTGGGTGGACCTAATGGCTCGTCATGGTGGCGTTCCTATCGTCAAGTATGACGATGTTTTCTCCCAATGGTTGAGGAATCAACTTATCATGGTGGAGGACTATGCATATGCCGAGACGGATTTCTGTGGGGATCCTGACTTATCTCTTCCTAAGGGATATCAGTGGGGGGACATAGGTAAGAAGGAAATTTTCGTTATATGATGTTTTTGATATTTTAATTATATAAAATGTTTTTTGTGTCATCTATCCAAGACTAATCAAGTGATCTCAATAATGAAAACATGGGGGCTTATCGTCCTCTGGGATCATATCCCATCCAAAGGCGAGGAGAGAGAGGTGTTGTAGCAGGAGTGGTTGTCACGGATCTCAAGGCGATTGAACATAACCTAGAGGGATTAACCATGAATGTCCCTAATGCCACGATGGACGAACTTCCTAGGCACTATTAGTGCCACACAGTTGGTGTATCTGCATCTATTCGTCAACTGCTCTGTAAAGTGGCACATGCAGTTGTTTGTTACAGAGAACATCCTTGATTATTTTTTTACATGAAGCCATGAGCTTCACTTTTTGATATTTTTGGACCCTGGACAAAACACTTTTTGTAAATTTTTGTCATTATAAATATAAAGTTCCTACCGACTTACTTGCTTTTGTAAAATGTGTGATTGGGTTTATAAATGTCTCAAATGTCTGTTTAACACATAATTAGCTAATCCGTTTGTCAATGTATTTAGACATCTAGCAATATGTTTATACTCAATGTAATCAAAATGTCTTCCCAAGAGGCAAATTCGTAAATATACCTGTAATAAAGTAGGACTTTGGATGGAATAAATGTTACTCAATTGTAGTACTAATAATTGTGAATCAAGTCGTACAATAAGATGAAGGATGCCAAATGAAATGGCGTCAGTTAGAAACTCGATAACTTCATTGTATTCCATGATATTATTAGTTTCACGACCAAGGAAAACACCATGTAGACTAATCAATTCATCCGTAGGTGCGTAGATTTCCCATGTAGTAGACGCTAGGTTTTGAGTACTGTGACTAGTACCATCAGCAAAGACAATATAGGGTAGTGACGACATGGACATCTGGAAACCAAGCACAGTGCAAGGTAAGCAGCTGAAAGGTGGAACCAAAAATGAAAAATAACACAAGAGTATGATACACTAAAATACACAACACTCATGCGAAAATTGTTTAGGCATAGTACTTATTTAAGTAAATCCCATTTCGAGGTTCACTCAAAAGAATTTCATCATAATCTACCACCTCATAATCCCCTTTCTATGACACTCATTTCATAATGGGCCACACCACATGGGATTGAATTTGCCAGACCCTTATAAGTCACGATCATGTTCATAAAGAAGAACCAAATCACCCTCAGAAAACACATGTGGTTTGACATGCTTGTCATATTGATATTTGACATGCTTTTTCTGAGTTTCAATGACTAAGGCAGCATCACGACAGGTCTTTTCTAATTGCATCAAACACAAGAGATGTTCCTCTTCAGCTGAGGTGTTAGGGAGAAGTTCAACAGCTAGTTTTGTTGGTGCAATTATATGCATAATATATTACCGAACATAAATTATCAACCGGGATTCGTAATCAATAGAGTTGATGCACTATATGTGCCGATAAAAGATAGGTTCCTATGTATGTTTAGTATATATTAGATAAGAAAACCATTTCGAAACCAACACACTCTTAAAAATAACAATCTTCACACAACTCGAACGCTAGAAAGTAAAACTCATAAACAAGCAAAAGATCTTGCTCAGGTGATGGAACTGTCCATTGATGGCTCGTGAAAGAAAAATATGAACTTTGATTCTATCCCTTGAAACAACTAAACTAACAAGTGGGATGCCCCATTAAAGCTCATGTATGGTGAAATATGGAGATCCAAATGTTCCTTCATTACCACACTTTGCAACAAATTCGAAGAGTGAAATCAAACAAAATAACATGAAATCAAAATAACAGGTACATGAATTGAAAATCTACACTAACAATTTACAATAAGATTACCAAGCTAGATCGGTGGCCCTTGTTGATGCCAACATGGAAGCTTTTAGATCAACAGATGATAACTTTAAGAGAGACAAAATCACTAAATCCAAACTTGCATTAATCTTCAATAGGTAGGTTTACAAAAGGATTCTCTTCATGAATCCAATCTGCATCATAACAATTCTCCTCACGAACCTATCTCATAACAATTCCCTTAATATACATAATAAAATTTCTCTTCTCGATCTACATAATAATGATTCTCCTCCCTAAGAACCAATCTTACATCATAACAATTCTTCCTCTCCCTCATGAAGAGAAGGCACTCTCTTTTATACATGAGAGATTTGAAAATAAGATAAGCATCTCATAATTACAGATCCGCTTTTCTCTCAACCCATTTCCCATTATTACAAAATATAATCCCTTCAAATCCTCACACATATCTCTCATATATCTTGGATAAGATATGACAACCAAATCTCCATGATCTTCTCCTTGGATTAGGATTGAATTGTCTCCTCGAATCTTGAAATGGTGGAGGAAGTATTCGAGAAGTCTTTTTTAATTAATCCTTCACATATTCCTAAACATGATAAAGCTCACACATTTTTGAGATATATGAAAACATGTCAATTTTCTAATATTTAATCACAAATTCCCTTTTAATACTAAAATAAATGATTTGGAAAATAATACCCATATTTAATAATGAAATGGTATTAATGAATGGTTTATAGAGCGATGAAATGTGAATAATGATAAAGGGAAAGGTGGATGGAAATATGACATTTCTGAGACTCAACAAGTTTCAAGGATGGGATCTCACATTCAATCGACAGAATTGCTTCAATACCATATACTAATTGGAAAGGTGTGAACCTCATGGCAGACTTAACGGATGTCCAATAGGCCCATAATGTTGAGAAGAGCATCGTGTGCTAACTTGACTTGTGAACTCCTACCATTCGTCGAAGCATAGTAATGAGGATTTTGTTGATTACTTCAACCTAGCCATTGGCATGTGGATAGTAAGGGGTCAAGTTTTCATGTTGAAGACCCAAATTCTTGGTAAGTTCAGACATCATGAAATTGTGAAAATGACTACCATGGTCAGTGATGATGGCTTGAGGGACACCAAACCTAGAAACAATATGATTGAATATGAATAAATCTGCAGTTTTCCCAGTATTATCGAATGTAGGCATCGCCTCGGCCCACTTAATGAAATAATCCATGGTTATGATGATTTATCCATGCCCCCCAACAAAGTGAGGGTTACATGTCATGAATTCAATGCCCCATTTAGCAAATGGACCAACGGAAACTACAAGGTGAAGAGGAGCAGGATGAGATCGTATCTTATTGTTGTAGGTTTGACAAGCGTGGCATTTTTGGATGGAATTAATGTAATCCTTAAATAATGAAGGCCAGAAGTAACCATCTCATAAGATATTTTGGGCAGTGGCATACTCAGACATATGACCGCCACATGCTCTAGAGTGACAGTCATTCAAAGCTTTCTCAGCTTCATCATAGGTCATACATCGTCGAAATATGGAATCAATACCACAGCGGTAAAGAGTATCACCAAGGATAATGTATTGATGGGCTTGATACCCAATACGATGATGATTTGTACTAGAAAGATTAGGACGGAAATTTTGGGTTTGGAGATAAATTATAATGTCTCCATACCATATGTCATCAAAACTGATCAGAAAGAGAGATTCATCAGGAAAGGAATCTTTTGCCACACTTTTTGTTTCAGTAGAGGGAAGGTCACATATCAACTCAGCAAAAAACAAAGATTTCTTTGACTTGGCACGCTCAAAATCCACATCAAACTCCTAGAGAATAACTATCCATTTAGAGTATTTCCCCCCCAGCAATTGTCAAGTAAGGATGTGTTTCATGGGGTTGCAATCGGAAATGACTGTGGTTTTGCATAATAATGTGTAGTGACAAAAATGTTGAACATCTTGAGCAGTTTCCAAGGCTAGTTTCTCCACATGTAAATATTTGGTTTCAGTGGTCGTGAGACTCTGACTCAAATAGTATATAACATGTTCATTATGAAAATCATCCTCTTGGACTAGAACCATAGCGATGGTAGAGTCTGAAGCAGCTAAGTACAGGAAATAATCTCGACTATAATCGGGTGGAAATAAAAGTGGTGTACAGGTCAAGGCGAGTTTCAAAGCTTCAAAGACTTTGTTGGCGGTGTCGTCCCATACAAAATCATAACTCTTTTTAAGAAATCGAGTAAATCCTTTCGTTAATTTAGCATAGTTGGGGATGAATCAACGTAAAACTTTCACCTTCCCTTTCAAACTTTGGAGTTGGCATAGTGTGGAATGAGGAGGTAAATTGAGGATAGCCTCAACCTTAAAAGGGTCCACTCTAATCCCATGTGTAGACACAATAAAACCAAGAAGTCATCCGGACTCCAAACAAAAAACACATTTATGTGGATTCAATTGTATGCGATAATAACGAAAGCATAGGAAAATGGCCCGTAGATGTGTCGAGTGATCTTTACGACACATAGAGTGTGTCGGTAAATCATCTACGTAAGGTTGTACAATGTTCTTAATGTCATGAAAAGCTTAATACATAGCGCATTGAAAAGTCACACAAGCATTTTTTAGACCAAAAGGTAGTTTATGGTATGTGAAGGTTCCCCAAGGGTAAATAAAAGTAGTCTTATGTTGATCCGCAGGTAAAATATTAATTTGATTATAGCCGAAGAAATCGTCCATCAAGGAGAAGATTTCACTCCTAGCACACTTGTCAACAATCTGGTCAATAGAAGGGGTTGGATAATTGTTTTTGGGACAAGATTTGTTGATATCCTCATAATTGACACAAACACGGATTGTGCATTGTTTCTTCGTAACTGAAACAATATTGGACACCCAATCAGTCAAAGCCACTGGATAGATAAAACCGACTTTAAGAATTTTTTTAACTTCGAGCTTAATAGAAGCAACTTTCCATGGATGTACTGGGCAAAGTCTTTGTTGAATGAGTTTAGCGTTTGGGTAAGTCTTAATCTCATGTACAACAATATCTGGATCAATTACAGGAATTTCTTTGTAACTCCAGGCAAAAACATCGTGGAATTATTGGAAAAGATCTTTGTAAATACGGACCTCATCAGCAGAACATGAGGCACCGATGTGAACATTTTCCACAACTCCACGTTTAATCAAAATATCAAGAGGGATGGTAGGTGAAATGTTACCCAAGTTCCCTTCATACAAAACATCGTGTGTTGTTTCGGGAACCGAAGCAATAGTAGCAACAATAGATGGATTGGAAATCCGTTGATAACCCTCTATGGTCTCGAGTTCCAAGAAGAGAATAGAACGATGATTCCCATCGTCCCATGGGGTATATTCTATAGACATGATTTTCATGATAATTTCATCAGTGTGAAACACTACATGAAATGGATCTGGAGATGTATCTGAGAGAGAATGAGGAGAAGGAGTTTCTGATTGAATATCTTGATAAGCCAATTCTACTAGACTTAAAGGTATTCGGTTGTCATAATGAAGACAATAATCAAAGATAGGTACTATCCAAGGATCATAAGACTCAGAGGTTTCACCAACAATGGTTGATATCATGTTAATCGAAATGACAAAAGGAGGAGGAATATCAAGTGGTGGAATGGGGAACTTACCCATTAACGTTGAATCTTTTAGAAGACCTACACCGACATTATCATAATCGGAAGGTGTTTTCGCAATGAAAGGTACATTGCTAGTACGTGAATTGGAATTAAAGAAGGCAAGTTGATCGAAAATAACAAATTTTCCTTGGTGCAGGAAACATAACACATAGAAAAGAGTAGAAACAATTGCTCGCATGGAATCAATCCAACTATGGCCAAGTAGAAGGTTGTAATCAAGAGGTGCATCAAAGACCTCAACCTCAACAATAGTCACTTTACCTTCTAATGTAATAGACAACGAAGGAAGAACACCATAAGGTTTAAACCTTGTACCATTAAAATATTTTATAGTATTTTGTGACTCAGTAAGGACAGGAGAGCCAATGGATTTCCAACAAGTGACAGACATGACACAAGTCGAGGCTCCTTCGTCAATAATGATTCGACAAATATTCTTATTTTCCACAACAACTTGTATTTGAAATTCTAATTGAGGAGGAAGCCTTGGAATATGATCTTCCAATTCAAATATTATCAATTTCATATTGATAGGATCAATTCCACCAATAGCCTTTACAATGTCTTTCGTTGTGTAGGAAAACTTTGAAGGACTTCGAGAGAAGACATCGTAGAAGGTGCATGTGCAAGGTCTTCTACAATACTGTAGTTTTGGGAAGCACGTGCATGAGGATTAAGAGATGAATTTCAAACAACGCCCTTGGGAGGAGGACAAGGAACTATATCTAGGCATGGTTGTTCGAGATGAAGAAGACCATTAAGAGGTGAAGTTGGTGGAGGAGGTTGAACCAACGGAGGTGGTGAATCATTAACTTTCTCTTTTGAATATTTGACTCGAGTAGTGACTACAAATTCATTCTTCTTGGAGTCACTAGTACACATAAGGACATAATACATGGTAGAGGGAGAAGGTTGGTCATGAATGACCAACTAGGCCTACTACTAAGAAGGAAATGGTTGTGAAAAAACGGCAGGTGTAGGAGGTGTCCCGGTGCCTTGCAGGAACTTAGTAACCTCAGCACGTCATGGACAATCTTTCGTATAACGATCCTCACCACAAATAAGGCAAGGATAACAAGGTTTTTGTTTTTCTTTGTCATCAGTAGGATAAGCCTTGGGCTTATCAGATTGCTGATTATTATTTTTTTCCTCTTTATTCTTACCCTTCCCTTTATTTTTATTTTTATTTTTACCGGTAGGTGTAGATTGAACTGAATTAACTTCAAAGGTTTTATCGGGAAAAGGACTCGGAGGAGAAGTATTTTGTATATTAGGAGTAGTAGACTTGGGATTGGCATGACCGACTTGTTTAGACTGAGTCTCAGCATGAAAGTACCACTCATGCCATCCGCAACATGAGAAGCTACTGGAGGTGTTGGGGTTGGATTCATAGATGGGTGAGGAGCATTAGGGATCAATTCATATAATGTTCTTCTTTGGGAATAAACAAGATCCAAGTATTAATCATGACTAATCGCCTATTCTTCAGTGATGACACCACCCATGGCAACATCACGGGCTATAGGACCATTGAGTGACTTGGTAAACCACTCGGCCAATATTTGATCAGGAAGGGGAACTTTGATTAAGCGTCTTCTCCTCCTCCACTCATGAATATGATCTAAAATGTGAGTAGAAGAAGATTGTTTAAATGAACTCAAAATTTTAGTTCTTGTTTCGTATCATATTGGTAATTGGTAATGCGTTAAGAAATCCATAGATAAGGTATTGAAGTCATTGAAGAATCCTCAGGGCTACTGTTGGTAGTACGGTTGTCGTTACACCAAAAACTGCAGGTGATTGGTAAACTCACCACCGCCAGATTTCAAGGATCCACAAGAGGTGATTGGTCCCTTGTCATGATACACGCAGGGAGCACTGACTACTTTCAATTTCATGCAACAATCTCCCCCTCAGCGTGAGCCGAGTGTGTATCGAACTCATGGCCTCTAGCTCTGATACCAATTGTTGTACAAGATAAGTCAACTGAGAGGGGGGGGGTGAATCAGTTGTATAAAATTTCTTTCATTTTTTAAGAAGATTACTTATTAAAAAATAAATTAGGCCTTTAACATTTAACTTACAGTAATACATTTAACCAATAAATATACAATCACATAAATGAAACAATAACACAATGATTTTTCATGAGGAAACCCAAAAGGGAAAAACCTCTTCTTCTTATGAATGAAAGGCAAGCTCCAACTCCTCTTTACATTCTTATTTTATCTGAGCTACAACCTAGATGAGGCTACTACCTATGTTTCTTCAGCACCTACTGAATGGAAGCTACAACTCCCAGATGTACAAGCACCAACTTGTACAGGAGACTTTTACAGTTTCCCCTTGCTCCTCCCTACCACCCTAGAATCCTTCTCTGTCACTAAGAATCTCCAAACCAACTCTTTATCTTCTCTGGCAAAGGATTCATCATTTAAGTCCTCTCTGTTTATATAATTATATCAAAATCCATTCTTCTCCCCTTGATCTCTGCTATATCTTCATCATTTCTTCTCACTGTCCCTGTATGATTTTATTTCGGTTTTATATTCATTTATAGAAATGAATTTTACCTTAGAGATACGATTGTACCATTAATTCCATACGCACACACATTCGTCTCACCAAATTTCACTTATTTCTACCCTGTACATCCAGAGCGTACACTCGAACCCTCAGGCTTCGAAGATTCAGTTACAATAACTGAATAACTACCTTACAAAAATTGTTATTGGTCAAGGCATCAAGAAGAACAGTGTCCACACGATCAGTTTAAATATTTAACCAGCATTGTTCGATGAACATGCATTTGTTTTGAAATTTCAGCATTGAATAGCCTTCGAGCGCTTCGGCAATACATATGAGCTAAACCATATGCCCATTGGCTATGACCACAGGTTAATCGAAATGCATTTCACATTTCGCATTTCGACAATCTTGTGTCGAAGAGTCTTGACACTTCAAGTTGTGAATCCTGAAATAGAGCTTAGCTTCATGCTAGCTCCTCCCTCTCACATGACCATCGGTGGTAACCACTGCCCACACCAAAAAGGTATTTCAACATTTTGGCATTTCACATTTCAGCATTTTGGCTTTTAGTGTTTCGGCATTTCGACGTTCCATGTTTCGGCATTTTAGCCTTTCATATTTCGGCATTTCGGATTTTCACATTTTGGCATTTCGGCATTTCGGCGTTTCTGTGATGAAATGTTTCGACACTCCAAGTCACAATCCCCGAAATGATCGGCATTTTGGCTTTTAGCGTTTCGGCATTTCAATGTTCCATGTTTCGGTGTTTTAGCCTTTCATATTTCAGCATTTTGGATTTTCGCATTTCAGCATTTCGCGAGTTGGAATGCTATCGCATTTCCTTCCTTTGACTTCTGATTTCTCGATATCCACTTTTCTTCGATCGACGATCCCATGGTCTTTCATGATCAGACGGTCCTGATCTCATCGGGACTTCGCATTTCACGATTTCGCGTATCGCGATGTCGAAGGTTGGAGCTCCTCCTTTCTTTCAACTTGCAACCTCCGAATTCCCAAATTCTGAAGGAACTCTCAGCGAACCACCGTGCAGCTTCAATTTTTACATTAATGAAAAAACGTGTGCAACAACCTGTACAAACTGACCAACAAACTCCCCCGTTGGTATTGATGGAAAAATTTAAATCTCTTCTCCCCCTTTTGACATCTATGGCAAAGGAATCAACCATACTCCCCCTGAGCAAATAAAAACCACTTGCAAAGATGTATCATTTCAGCAGCAACTCCCCCTATCAAAATAGTCAATAAACATGTGCAGTCTTATTTTATTGTGAAGCCCTTGCAAACTTTGAGAGTGAAATGAAATTACAGAGGGTAAACCCCCAACTGATCCCTAAGACTGTCAAATTTCATTTTAGGTAAAGGTTTAGTAAATACATCTGCAATCTGATCCTTTGTGCCAACATATTCCATTTTAATAAATTTAGACATAATCTGCTCTCTTAGAAAGTGAAATTTGATGGGAATGTGCTTTGTTTTTGAATTCATAACAGGATTTTTAGAAATACTAATTGCACTGGTATTATCACAGAAAATAGGTATAGGTTCATCATAATGAATATGTATATCTTCCATCATTTGTTTCATCCATAGAATCTGAGTTCAACAAGTTGCAGCTGCTATCTATTCTGCTTCAGTAGTAGACAGAGACATTGTTGGTTGTTTTTTACTTGACCAACTTACAAGACATCCTCCAAGAAAAAATGTTGCTCCACTAGTACTCTTCCTTTCATCAACACAATCTGCCCAATCAACATCAGTGAAAGCATATAAATCAATCTGATTACCTATAGGATACCACAAACCATACTCTGTTGTCCCCATAAGATATCTGAAAATTATTTTGACTACAAGTAGATGAGAAGTTTTTGGTAAAGCCTGAAACCTGCCAACTTGACAAACTGCATGCATAATATCAGGTCTTGTAGTTGTAGCATAAAGAAGACTACCAATCATAGATCTGTATACTGTCTGATCAACATCTTTAGTATCATCA
>JASDQU010682789.1:28706-40939 GCA_032191745.1 Picea mariana | reverse complement strand
TGAGGAGATTCATAAAGTTGGTGGTAAATAAAAAATTAATAGTCATTTAAAACAAATCATGTATATTAAAAATCATTATTATCAATGACTTGGTTTTCATATTTAATAATTTAAATTTAATTAATTAATATTTTTAAATAATATATATTATTTTAAATATAAATATTATCAATTTAATTATTAACAATTATTATAATTTTATCATTAAAATTAATGAAAAATAACATT
The DNA here is from genome assembly GCA_032191745.1 of Picea mariana. Lineage (NCBI taxonomy): Eukaryota > Viridiplantae > Streptophyta > Pinopsida > Pinales > Pinaceae > Picea > Picea mariana. The sequence goes on along the minus strand of JASDQU010682789.1, from coordinate 40,711 downwards.
TCATAAAAATAATGATTAAAATTATGTTTTTCATTCATTAACTAAATCAACTAATTACAATACTTAGCATACATTTTTAATATAAGATTCAACTAATACTTACATACTTTTTAATAAAAGATTCATAAAGTTGGAAATGGAGTAAAAAATTGTAAAACAATTTTATCAGATAAAACTTTATTATTATATATTCTTTATATGTAATCATTTAAACTTAATTAAACAAATTTAATATATTATAATAGTTGAATAATATAAATTAATAAAATATTTGAAAAAATAAAATATAATAATTGTGATTTTAGTAAATAAAAATATTTTAGCTTTATTTTGTAATCTTTGAATCATAAAAAAATAGAAAAAACATTCTTATTACATCATCATTATTATTAGTGAATCATTATACAATAATGTTAGTGAATAATTATATTATAACATTATTATTAAAATATATGAAAAAAATGCATAATTATTCAAATCACAATAGTTTCACTCATCATATTTATTATTTTTGTTTGTAAATATGTTTAATCAACATATTATCTCTTGATGGACAACCAAAAATTCACCTTGAAAAAGGCTTAAACATTATATGGCATTAGTGATTATAAGTTTTTGCAATCACATTCTAAATTAAATGATTTCATAAAGATAAACTTAAACATTATATGAAAACTCTAAATTTAAATGAGTGATACATCTCAAATTAATTTAAAAGCAAATAAATCATTAGTATACTCATAATACATTTTATAAATAAAACAACAACAACATCAAGAAAAAACATAATATACATGAGTGATATACATATCAATATACATGTCAAATATACATCTCATGAAAATCAATAAACATATCATATATACATCTCACGTCAAATATACAACAACCAATAGACATGTCAAGTACCTCTACTAGCTATGTCTACCACCAGAGCTGAGGCATCAATGCCTATGATACTAGAGGTAAAGGGTATATCAACACCCATGTTAAATAACAATGAAGAAAGTAGAGTCTGATATATCTCTTCACCTAGATCATGTGGAGGAGAAGAAGGACCAGTGGATGGTGTAGTTGATGACACATGTGAAGGAGGAGGGGGATYGGTAGATGGTGCAACTAGTGACACATGTGGAGGAGGAGGAGGAGGAGGAGGATCAGTGGATGGTGTAGTTGGTGACACATGTGGAGGAGGATGAGGAATAGGTGGTGGAGGGGGTGTCATTGGGTTTGGTGGAGGACCATTTGGTGGATAATCATGYAGTGGAGGATCGAGAGCATCATCCTCGGAAGATGATCCATATGAAGTAGAATAAGAATCACACCTCAACCTTTGGATGAGGTTGAGGGCATTGAAAACATGATGCATCAGTGGCATCGTGTCACGAGAAAGGGTCGACCATATGTCTGATAGCTATAATACCCCTAATATCTCTCTAATGTGTACATGTTCCACTCCCTACCTAGAAACTAGACCACATATGTGATTCACCACCTCGGTTCAAAATCTCCAATATAGAATATGTGGTATTACAAGTCTATGTACTAGAGGTTGTTGAGCTACCTCATCCATCTCCTCATCATGTTGGAGAGGCTCATCTTCAACATATGTGTTAATATCTGCAAAACAATAAACAATAATAATTAGATAATTTAAACAAAATGTTACAATAAATTACATGTTCATTAAATAAGAAAACAAATACACAACTAGATTTATTAAAACATAAAGAAAATAGAAACTCTATCATATGGTGGTTCATTTGTAGTAAATAGGATGTTTGTACATCCTCTCCAATCCAATCACATGTAGGGGTATTGTACAAGATCGAGGAAATGATTGTCCTCTTTAGACAAAAAATCACATATCTCTCTACTGACCAGAATACACAACCGCTCTATCTAGCCCCTCTTGGGAAACAACTGCCCCCACATGTGCATACATTCATCAGTCATAGGACTATAAAAGAAAGTAGGGTACTATTGGTCGAGTGACATGAAACCTCTCAAAAAATAATTTAAACAAATCTTATGCAAATGAGAATAATGACCTCCCATAAAAAACAAAGCAATAATGATCTAATACAAAACAAAATTTGCACAAAAAATATTTGACCACTTAATCATTTGGGGCCTCATAACTAAACTATTTACATATTAAATCAATGAGAAAATAGTGTTCTACCCATCAAAGGTAAAGTGTGTCAATGTCATGACAATAAGGGACATGCACCTAACCTCTTCTACACCAAATGTATCTATCCACAACTGACCACCAAGAACCTAGAAGTACATACTAGACACAATGTACTCACTAACATATCTATGCACATATGCCAACTATCTCTCTCCTGCAATATTGATCGATGGATCATGAAACTAGGGCCAAACCTCCTCCCTCCTAGACTACATGATGATAAAATAAATATTTTCCTTTGTAGGTTGATACCACAAATCAAGACCAACCATGAATTCCTACTAAGCGTCATCCCAGTGACAGATGAATTGCTATAAATTTTATCTTTTGGCATCTCGGGAGGTACTCCACATGTTTTTTCTTGTATGTGGAAGTGACCCCACATTTACACTGCCAGACACTTAACTTTGTAAAAGGTGTTTTATAAAGTTGTAATAAAGTGGCTCTTTTTTTTTAAATAGATTTTTTACAATGTAACCTTCTAATATTAAAGAGGCTTTATTTCATAAATTGCACTTATGTCATAAGGTGCAGTTATGTCATAAAGTGCACTTTTGTCATAAAGTGAAATTGTACTTTAATATTTTAAGTGATTCAATTTGGAGGGAATGAATCATGTCCCTTGATATTGTAAATGCAAGACTAGATCTTGGCCATTAGATTTAGGGACGAGGAAGGTGAAAATACATTTAGATGTGAAAATTCATTTTCAAGTTATAAGAGTGAACCTAGGGCAGTGTGTGTAGATTTTAACCTTGTACAATTATTTACTAGAAACATATTTTCAGTGAAAGAACATAAAAGATACAATGGCAAATACACACATTACACAGAGATTTTTCCCTTGGAAACCCAAACTGAGAAAACTAGCATATTCTATATTCATTCACATTATACATTGTTTACATACAATATACATATAGGATCTAGCCCCATCCAATGCTCTAACCCAATGACCTGGATTAGTCAACAATCCTAATTCCTTTACAGGAAATAGAAAACCATCAACGAAAAACCATGTGCTAAAAAACCACCCAACAATGGACACGAAAATCGAGGTGACCCAAAAATCAAGGAAAAAAGAAGACACTAGATCTAGTCATGCAAAGAATATAAGACATTACCAACAGTCTCCCACTTGTTGTTTTCTTTGCATACAAGGGGTTATAGGGTCACATAGTCAACAATCTAGGGCAACAATGTCCATAGATGCTCTACACCAAGAGAACTTCTCAGTGCTCATCGATTTTGTTAATGAATCTGCAACATTCTTCAAAGTTTCCACCTTCATCAACAACATTTTCTTTTCTTCAACCATGTCTCTCACAAAGTGATATTGAACATCAACATGCTTTGTCTTTGAATGATAAGTCGAGTTCTTCGCCAAAAAAATTGCACTCTGACTGTCATAATCTATCCCTACAGCTTGTTGTACCAACCCAATACCTGAACAAAATCTTTGTAACCATACTACTATCTTTCTTGCATGAATGGATACCATGTATTCAGCTTCTATACTTGAAAGTTCCACTATATAATGTCTTTTGTTCATCCAATGGATTTCTCCTCCAAACAGGTTAAACACATACCCACTTGTAGATATCCTACGATCAAGATCTCCAGCCCAGTTTGAATCCACAAAACCATGTGTGTCTAATACTGGTCTTCCTTGGTAGCATANAATCAACATGCTTTGTCTTTGAATGATAAGTCGAGTTCTTTGCCAAAAAAATTGCACTCTGACTGTCATAATCTATCCCTACAACTTGTTGTACCAACCCAATACCTGAACAAAATCTTTGTAACCATACTACTATCTTTCTTGCATGAATGGCTACCATGTATTCAGCTTCTATACTTGAAAGTTCCACTATAGAATGTCTTTTGTTCATCCAATGGATTTCTCCTCCAAAAAGGTTAAACACATACCCACTTGTAGATATCCTACGATCAAGATCTCCAGCCCAGTTTGAATCCACAAAACCATGTGTTTCTAATACTGGTCTTCCTTGGTAGCATAATCCATAGCTAGCAGTGCCACGCAAATACCTGAAAACCCTCTTTACTGTTGTACAATGCTCCTTCCCTGGTTTTGACATATACCTACTCAAAACTCCCACTGCATGTGCAATGTCCAGTCTAGTACATACCATTGCATAAATAAAACTGTCAACTGCACTCGCATATGGAACACAAGACATGTCTTCATCCTCTTCCTATGTCTTGGGACACTGATCCATAGATAAATTTACACCAACAAGAATAGGGACTCTGACCGGTTTACTTACCTGCATATTAAACCTCTGCAATATTGTCTCCACATATTTTCTCTGATTCAACCAAAGTTTCCTATTTTTTGGATCTCTTTTAATTTCCATGCCCAAAATGAAATTTGCAGCACCAAGATGCTTCATGTTAAATTTAGAGGACAACTGAGTTTTCACATCCTCGATAATCTCCTTGTTTTCTCCCATCAACAACATGTCATCCACATACAAGACCAAATAAATAAAATGATCATCAATTAATTTAAAATACATATAGTGATCCTATTTTCTTCTTGTGAAGCCAAGTCCCATCATATTCGTATGAAATTTTTGATACCACATCCTTGGTGATTGTTTTAAACCATACAGGGACATTTTCATCTTGCATACTAGCTCCTTATTTCCCTTCAAAACAAATCCTTTTGGATGCTTCATATATATTTCTTCTTCCATATCCCCATGTAGGAATGTTGTCCTCACATCCATCTGTTCTACTTCAAAATCAAATGCAACAACAACAAATAACATAAATCTAATAGAATTTAACTTGGAAACATGAGAAAAAATCTCACCAAAATCAATTCCCTCAACCTGGGAATAACCCTTTGCTACTAACCGAGCTTTGTATTTTGCCACTTTGCCTTCTGCATTCAACTTCTTTTTAAATACCCATTTCTTGTCAATGGGATTTCTTCCAGTCGACAAATCCACTAGATCCCAAGCCTCATTCTTATCCAAGGCTAACATTCTTCATCCATGGCCTTTTTCCAAAGCTTTCCATCCTCTGAATCCACTTTCTCCCTAAAATTTCTAGGATCATCATCAGTAATAGAAAAAGAAAAATTTAAATGAAAATCAGGTGGAGTATACCTTTCTAGTTTCCTTCTTTCCTGAACCGATCTCCTCAATACTAGATTATGAGGATATTCTTATTTTGATTCCTATTCTTCTATAGAGTCTAATTCATCATCCTTTAAATCAAACTCTATTTTCTCTTGTTATTCCTTACATGGAAGGGCATCCTTTTTGAAAACATCTTTTATTTATCTAAATACCACATCTCAGTTATACACAACCTTCTTGGTTTTAGGGTTCCAAATATTATACCCTTTGAGACCATCTTTATACCCAATAAAGATACATGTTTCATCCTTATTATCTAGCTTACTCATGTTTTCCTTTGGAACATGAACATAGGCCTCACAGGAAAATACCTTGAGATGTGTGAGATAATATTTCTTACTAGTCCATACCTCTTGGGGAGTCTTGTCATCGAGTGCTTATGAGGGTGATCGATTGACCAGGTAACATGCAGTACCCACTTCCTCTGCACATAATTCTTTCCCTAACCCGACACCCGTGAGCATGTACCTTTATTTTTCCATCAACGTGTTGTTCATCCTTTCTGCAACTCCATTATGCTGAGGTTTATATGGAGTATTATTTTTCCTTGCTATACCACACTTCTTACATAATTATTAAAATTTATTCCCGCATAAATCTCCACCATTATCTGTCCTCAGCACCTTAATTATTTTCTCTCTTTGATTCTCAACAAGATCCTTAAACTCTTTAAACCTGTCAAAGACTTCATATTTCTTCCTCAGGAAATATATCCAAGTATTCCTTGAGAAATCATCTATAAATGAGACATAGTACATAGATTTTCCCAACGATGGAGCTGACATGGGTCCAAACAAATCATTGTGAACCAGTTGTAAAATTATTTCTTCCCTTATTGCACTAGAGAGGAATCTTACCCGATTATGCTTCCCATATACACAATGTTCACAAAAAACAAAATCTAGAGAGAAAATAGACATACCTTCAACCATACCTTTACCATGTAGTATTTGAAGACCCTTCTCTCTGATATGCCCCAGTCTTTGATTCCACAACATAACCTTTTCTATAGAGACTGTAGCAATTTTTTCTTCTTATGATCCAATATCAGGAACAATGGAACTATTACACCCATCAATAAATAGTGCTTCCTTGTAGCTTATACAAAGTTCCAAACTAAATTCCCTTCAAAAACACCATTGCTCCTCGAACCATTCAGCAGGTTTCTTTTTCAAATACAGTTTTTACCCTTGCATCATCCATTTTGCTTATAGAAATCAAAATTATGGCCAATCCTGGGATGTGAAGAACACTAGGTAGTGTTTTAATCCTTCCATCTATGAGCCTCAACTTGAATCTTCCTCGTCCTATGATTTTGGTTGTCAATTCGTCACCTAGGAAAATCTCCAATGTAGAATATATTGGAGAATTTGCATTGTTCATGATTGTTTGATATTACATTTCAGAGAAGATCATACATCGTAGTTCACATTGTTCCAGAAAAATCTTCTTTCCCTCCTATAAATAGGATTCATCGAACAAAATTTGTATCGTTCATCCCTATTTATGCATTGTTGGGTCAGAGTCTCACACAACATCGGTTTCATGTCCGTTTCCTTTTGAGTAACAACAGCCTTTAATAATATTGCGCAATTTTAAAATTCAACTAGTAACTTTTTCTAGGGCTCTTTTACACCAACATTAGCTAGGCTAGAGCTNACTAGGGCTCTTTTACACCAACATTAGCTAGGCTAGAGCTTTGGAATAGGCAGCGAGACACACTCTCCAAAGAAAAAAACACACAATAGTATCTTGTGATAAGGAGTGTCAAATTCCATTTGCATCATTTTGTCTTGGGAAGCCCTTCTCACACAAGGGTCAAACTTGAGGTCACATTGAGATTGATAGAGTTACTCACCCTGATTTGTTGATATCGGTGTAGAGATTGCACGTATTACAGGGGTCGCTTGAAGGTATACCCACAATGATGAGTGGAAGCCTCTCAAGATAATTTCAGGCTAGATACCCTACCCTTGTGTGTGGATCGGAGTGTCGATTGTTCCCCCAGGCATTATTGTTGTTGGTGGTAACCTTAGTATCCTATCTTCTTAGGGTCTTACACAAGGTGATTGTGAAGGGGTAAGTCTTCACGATACCTGGAATAGACGTTGGCCACACTCACTCGGGCTCCTTGGAGGGTATACCCACGATTGTGTGTGGGATCTTGCACCAAGGTGTAAGTCCGTTAAGCAGGTCGTCAACGTAACTTTCCCACCCTAGCCCAGCCCCTTCTTATCTCGTCATTGCGACATTGGATTTCATCACCAACTAGTGACTTCGAATTAGAAGGTCGTGTTTGCTTGTTTTTGCTTCCTAGATTTTATTAGCACATTCTATTTGTTTACCCAAGTTGTCCATAGAATTTCTTTCATAAAATTCTAACTCTATCATAATTAACCCTCCACACCATTCATGTAGAATACAAGGCCTACCCCCAGAAGATATGGAAGGTTCTCAACCCTTTCCTACCAACTCACCAGAGGGATCTCCTCAACAGAGTGAAGTCCAATACGTTGTCACTCAACCAATGGAAAGAACTAACTCTTTAGAACGGTTCCAAATTACTAATTATCGAGAGGACTTTTGACTTCCTCCTAACTCTGGGAGACGTATTGTGTGAGTGAATTCTTCCAGAGATATAGTTGTTCAGTATTCTGGATCACCAACCGGACCTTTCATAGGACCTAAGGGTCAAGATCCTTTTTGGACTACTGGCATTTTTAGATGAGATCTCTTTGGCTCAGGAGCAGGCATTGATATCACTGTCACACCTGAGCTGCCCAAAACATCTGATCTAGATGCAATACCTTTTACTACTACCTATTATTTTCCTGGGACAGATGCTTCGCCAGCTAACCACATTTTTACTATCCCTCTACAAATGGTCCATTACACAATGGTCCCAGATACTACAAATCCTCACACTGGGATTACATTGGCTAGCCAAGCCCCCATTGGCACACCGCTTTCACCCAGATTCACCCCAACACTTCCGCCCAGATATCATGCATTGAATTCTTCTATTCCCACTCATACACAAATCTCATCTAGGACTCCTGGAATTTCCACTCCTTCTGGGCACCATCTCATTCCCGGTTTCATTCCAACACTTCCTCGACTCCCTTTCAGAGGACCTCTTCCATCCTCTATCAGAGGCACCGACCCTAGTGGCACCATCCCATCTTTCACACCTTATTACCAGATTCATGTTGGTGGACAATTTCACCAAGGAGGCCAAAACCAATCCCCTTTTGCAGGATAAATCCCAATTGGGACGCAACCCCCGATTGGAGGGAAACCCCCACTGACCCCTCCTTATGGACAAAACATACCTCCTAGTATAGGCCAACCATATCTAGGCATGTCTAATCCTATTTGGGGCTCGAACGCTCAACCCCACGCCCCTGTTCAAGGGTACAACCCTATGAATTACTTGCCTCCACACCAACAACTAAATCTTCCAAGATCTTTGCATTATATGCAAGATGCTTATGGTCCCACTGGAAAAAATTAACTCCATCATACCTTTCATATTCACAAAACCACTCCCTATGGGGATTAATATAAAAGGATGCACCTGATTCAACCAACCATGCCTAATGATATGCATGTGTGATTGAAGAAGCCAAGCACAAATCCCCTCTTTCTTCCTTGGAGGTATTTTCTTCTGTAGAAGAAGCTTCTTCGGATGCCTTCTTTTTCTCAACATTGGATATACATTGCTTCTTGTAGTTCCATTCTTTTCCACATCTCCAAAATACCTTTACAAACTTTCTAGGAGATTTAGATCTCCCACTTGAGGACTTATATCTATTTCTTTCATGGGAGTGTCCTCTTGCAAATAATGCATTTGTTCTCTGTCCTTTCATGTTCTTCCATCTCATATCCTCTGAAAACAAGGATGAGACCACTTCATCAAACTTCAAGGAAGTTATATTACTACCTATGGCCACAACTAGACTGATGCAATATCATCATCATCAAAGCACAAGTGGAGGACTACTCAGTGCCCTAGTGCACATTTTGAAGTGTTTTTGAAATTTGAAAGATGGCATGTCACGTAATATATGAAAAGATTGAAATTAAAGAACTTTGTAAATATTAAGAGGCTGAACCANTGCATTTGTTCTCTGTTCTTTCATGTTCTTCCATCTCATCTCCTCTGAAAACAAGGATGAGACCACTTCATCAAACTTCAAGGAAGTTATATTACTACCTATGGCCACAACTAGACTGATGCAATATCATCATCATCAAAGCACAAGTGGAGGACTACTCAGTGCCCTAGTGCGCATTTTGAAGTGTTTTTGAAATTTGAAAGATGGCATGTCACGTAATATATGAAAAGATTGAAATTAAAGAACTTCGTAAATATTAAGAGGTTGAACCATCGCTTGAGATTGATAGGGATTGTATTTTCTTTAATGTAGTTAATAGCAGTACATATATAAAGAATTCTCTCTTATATGTTTGTACCGATTATTTATTGTAATAATCCTTAGTAGTTAAAAGATTTTAATTTAATAGGATAGCACTAAGTTAGTCAGAGGGAAAATCTCTATGAGCCTTTTTGTAAAAATAAATGTATTGTATGCCAAAATGAGGTTGTTGAAATTTATTTGAAGCTGAGAGTTGTTGAGATGCTGAAGAGAATTGTATGAACCCATGTACATATCATTTGAATGAATATAACAGAGAAGCGTTGATCCCAAATGTCTGGTATTGTTGTTACTGTGTCTATCTAAATGAATGGTAGGATTTTTGTTTAATTGCAATTCTTTGTTATTACTTGTTCTTATGTTATGAATGAATTACATGGTTGAATGTATGAATATGTGAGGATAAGATAAGTTTCAATTTTTTCTCTTCTACGAGCCTTTGCAAGGAGTGCATAATGTTCGCAAGGTGTGCATTGACATAGTCTATTTTGACTTAGATTCTCAGAAGAGATAACATGAATCTTTTGTTTGCAAAGAGGGAATAAGTGTCTGCAAGGTGTGCATTGATAGGGTTTGTTTTGACTCATAAATTCAGAAGGGGTAACTTGAAAGTGTGTGTAGGAGGAACACACTCAGCATCATATTGTTCAGGAGGAACAATTGAGTCATGTAAGAATTGTTGCAATGAGTGAACAATCACCCATCAAGGGGTTAAGTTGAAAGAATATTGTCACAAGGCATGCGTAGGGTAAATATTTGGCTAAGTGTCGAAGAAACATTTCGAGAAGTTCAAATTTTCGAGGAGGAACAAACTCATAAGAGATAGCAGATGAAAATTCTTCAGTAAGGAGGATCCCATTGAAAATTCTCAATTAACGAGAGAGATACATTCAGAGGGATCGTGATCTTTACAGGCCATGAGATCTAGGAGAGTTGGATGGAGGATAGTCTTTAGAGTCCTTCGAAACTTCGTGTTCGGAGATTTGAAAGTATTTAAGGAGAGGGATTGTCAAAGTCTCGAAGAGAGAAGTGAATCTTAGTCATCGATATCAAGGAGGATAGGTGGCACCGGATTATAGAATTCGAGAGATAGAGCTACAAAATATTGCATAGAGAAAAGGGAAATTTTCGCGAAGTCACGAAGATCAAATATATCCGGATCATCGGATCCATAAGGACACGTGGTGGAGATCCACATATTTCAGAAGAAGGGTACATCAGTGGAAAGTGAGGGCGGAGTGTGAAAAACTCCTAAAGCCCGAATTAGCAAAGCCCATCGTGACCGTTTATCTAGGAAGGACACATGTCACTAGATCATGGACTTCGGGAAAGAGCGAGGAGAAAGTGGAGCATTGATCGGAATTTGTCCGAAGCTCCAAAGGTAAGAAGATACATCCTAGCCGTCAATTGAGTGGAAACGTGGCATCAAATTTATCACTTCATTGATAGATCACTTCAGAGTAAAGTCTCGAAGGCCAAAAATCCCAAAGTTTGAAGTCAACAGGAACCATTGATAGACGAAGGGACTCGTGGTGAGTGGAGATTCACTTTGGAGAATTTTCACTACAGAGGAAGTGAGGACTGAAAGAATGTGAAATCCTAAAGGCCGAAGCACTAGAGTTCATTTGATCCGTCCATTTGGAAAGGACACGTGATGAAAGATATGTCACTTTGGAGGATTGACACTCTGGAAGAAACAGGAGAAAAGGGACATGGACTGCAAGTCACCCGAAGTGGGAACGAAGGACCATATTGATCGTTGATCGAGGTGAGCACATGGCGTTCGACCCGTAGCTTTGGGTAAAGGTTATTTCAGGGGAAAAAGGGTGTTTAAACATTTGGAATTTTTGAAGTTGAAGTCCTGAAGTAGATCATAGTTGTTGGTTGTCTGTGGTATACCTAGGGAGGTAATATGGGGTACCTAGGGAGGTACCCAATGGGAATGTAGTTATGTGTTATTAGTGGAAGTCATTTAATATATGGGAATGTGGTCATTCAATGTAAGGTGGAGTAGGTCCACTATATTAATAAAGGCCCACTATGCTAGTTGGATGTAATAAATGTGAGAAGGCTCTCTAGAAGGTTCCTAGGAGATAGGGAGAGCTATATAAAGAAGTCTAGGCAATGTAATGAAACATAGTGAAGAATATTGTGATTGTACAAACAAGGATTACTTGAGGAGTTTTATCCTTCCATAAG
>JASDQU010682788.1:59043-71279 GCA_032191745.1 Picea mariana | reverse complement strand
AATGGCTTGGGTTATTTAGACAACCCCGGACCGGTTCCACTCTCCCAGTTGATGGACGGTCATTTTCGCCCGTCAACAGGCATCAAAGAATCTGAGAAACATTTGGTTTTGAAATACCGTGGGGCTCTACATAGGTACAACCAAACCGAAATGAATTTCCTGGAAATATTATCACTGGGATCTTCCTATCGATATGTTGTCAAAATTGAACAAAAATTTAGGCACTAGAACATATGGGAGTCCGGGTCTGCAAATCTAAAACAACCAAAGTATGATAAAAATGACCATAATGAAAAACCTTCAAAAACCCATCCAAGACACATGAAAATAAGGGCAATGGAAAGAAGAATAAGGACACTAGAAAGTGGTGCGATTTCCACAAAATCCCCTGGCACAACACATATGAATTTCGCTTAATGTTATAGAAAGATTTGCTTCACCCTATGCAAAATTGCACAAAAGGCATTTTTCCATTTCCCTATGTAGAATTGAAGTCCCTTTTTTCAAATTCCAGAGCTAAAAACATTATTTTTCCAAATATACGTACCCTACCTATATTACAACATGTGTATACATAGGTTGCACCACTACAGCCTGTGTACATTGGGATTTGTGCCCAAAATTTAAAAATGGTGTCGAGTTTCCATGTCACATCACAAGATCTATGATCCTTGGCCTTCCATATACTAGAAACGTTCTAACTCAGCCCTTCAGTTCCACTTGAAGGCTACAAATGGGACAAATCCAAGCTATGGAAAGAGGAGAAGAATTCAACTTTGAGAGAAAAGCTATGCTGGAGAAATTATTCACTTCATATTGAGTCTGCATCCCTTTTTCCTTTTAAGTTTGAACACATTGTTCATCCCTAAATCTCTTCCCTACATGATTGAGAACCTAATTGTCTCTCTTACATGATATTTCCTTTGGTGAAGGATTGAATTGGTGGAGGCCCAACTGGAAGGAACTTATTTTCTCAGTTCTGAACCCTACCGATGTTGGGCTCTAAAGATGTCCTAAAATATAACCTATATGCATCATCCGAAGGTAGGCGCTAGAAAAAGCATTTTACTTGTCGCCTGCATAGGTTCTTACCTTCCATTTTCAATATCCGTCCACCATAGATGCAACCCCTGCAAAGGGACAACAATCATAACAAAAGGAATGACAATTGTTTCGTTCAAATGAACAACACTACTTGCAAAAGGAACAACAATTGTGACAAGGGAACGATAGTCGTTATATTGGGTTGAACCAATGTTGTATTAATTGAGTTGTAGTACTTGCCCAACTATTTAATTTGTCAGCCCGTGATTCGTAAACTAACAAAGCACATGCAAAGTATATGGAAGATTGAAGTGATACTAATCTAATCTAATGTTTAAGCTACAACTAAAATTGAATCATTAATCTAACACACGACGGATATTGAACCATTAATCTAATACATGGAATTGAAACACACGACTTGGAATTGAATTAATCTAGTTGCGTAAATGAAATTAATCTAAGAATGGGAAATTGCTTAAATGGAATTAATCTAGAAATGGAGAACTACATGAACGAAAAGAAAATACATGTGAAGAGTTGAATGACACAACAACATATGTGATATCTCATCAATGAAGCTATCTTATATTACAATAATCAAATCAATCTTTATAAAAGAATAATGAAAGCAGAAAACCAAAACCATGAATCAAAGCTAAGAATCCCTTTCTCTTTCGAATCCTAATTAATACCAAATAACTCTAATTTAATTGAATCCTCATGAAGAGAGAGCACTCTCTTTTATACATGAGAGCCTTGAAGATAAGATAACCATCTCATTATTACAGATCCACTTTTCTCTCAACCTATTTTCCATTATTACAAAATATAATCCCTTCAAATCCTCACACATATCTCTCATATATCTTTGATAAGATATTCCAACCAAATCTCCATGATATTCTCCTTGGAATGGGATTGAATTATCTCCTCAAATATTGAAATGTTGGAGGAAGTATTCAAGAAGTCCTTTTGAATTAATCCTTCATATATTCCTACACATTACAAAGCTCACACATTTTTGAGATATATATGAAAACATGTCAATTTTCTAACATTTAATCACAAATTCCATTTTAATACTAAAATGAATAAAGTGGAGAACAATAAGGTGAAACCCAAGTATATTTATGGAAATGATATCGTGAAAGGTTAATGGGGTGATGAAATATGGAGAATGATGAAGGGAAAGGTGGATGAAAATAAGACATTTCTGAGCCCCAACATACCCCCCAACTTAACTTGTTCCATGTCCTCATGCAACCATGCATGGATCTTCTCAAGAAATTTTGGCATCTGAATGTTGGCTTTGAGTGATGATAATGAATGTTTCCAGGATGGGATTTACATGATTAACAAATGAAATTTTTCTTATGGTTGGTTCTTGTGTTTCAACCATTAATATAAAGAATGTTGGTTCTTGTGTTAACAACATTCATTTCATTATTTTTTCTCTTGTTGTTATGATAATAATTTACCCATATTCTTACTCAAAAATATATGCTATCAATGTGCATAAGGAAAACATCACTGAGTATAATAAATCCCTTTTTTGTATATTTGTGAATCATGCCAATATGTATATCAACGTGTGCAACATAGTATCATTAGAAAAGAAATGTTGGAAAATAAATGTTCATGACTGGTAAATGAAAAAAATGGAATGATGGTAGTGGAAAAGTGGAGTGATGATAGTGAATAAATTCCCCTACCCCCCAACTTAACTTGTTGCATGTCCTCATGCAACATGGCATAAGTCATAGAAGTGAAAAGGAAAGGGAACTAGGTGAGGGAATTTTCCAAATTATTCATTGCTAGCATTTGAGGAATTACATGATTAAAGTTTAGAAAATAACATACCTCCACTTACCCAAAATGTTGATGAACTATGCAATAGGAATATGGCTAATGCGACTGCTAGAGCATGGAATATGTCACTGTTGCAAGATCATGTGAAAAGTGACTGTTGATATAGCTGTGATTGTTGTCTACTCGATCAGAGAATGTGAAGTGGAGGAATCTGAACTACTGCTAAATGAATCATGGAAAAGACAATGAAAGTGGAATTGTGGTACTCTTGTATGGCTGAATTCATACTGCTGGAACTGCTGATAGAGTCATGAAAAGTGTATAGTCTTCACCTGCTACTAAACCTGATGATACAATTCTAATCATGTGAATGAATGTGTCGATGTTGAGCATGAAAATAAGTCATTGGATTACTGACCAATGATGAATGTCGTTAACCATTGTGAGGCAACTCACCATTGATGTCAATGAGTGCCAAGGTACTTGAGTACATCTTGTGAAGCGAGAATGAATGAATTGATGTCGAGATACTTTCAAGATCTGACGATCAAGGGGGATAGATGTATTCCCATGATTGTTAGCGAGAGAACTTGCCATTAAGGCATGCAAGCCTCCAGGTACTCAAAATGGAATCTAGTCTATATCCAAGATAAGGTGTTGAGGTTGATGGGGAAAGACTTGTTGAAAGGTGGGCCTTAAGGAATCCCACATCATTCAATGCGAGTTTTGATAAAAAGAGTGGTAGGACTATAAATGAAAAGATCTGAGTAGTAACAGTGTGTATGGCAAGGCAATGTAGTCATGGAAAGGGAGTTGGATAGTTTTATTGACAAGGAAAACTGAATTGAAAAAGATAAAGAGATGTATGGGACTAAAAATGATAGGCGTGTGCGAAGTCATGAAGGATAATTCAATGGAAGATAGGCTTCAACACAGGGATGACCAATCTTCTTTGAAGGAGAAATGAAGGAAGGCATTCATGACGCAATTGGGTTTATGAAAAGGTTTATGTGTAACAACAAACGTCATGATGTTTATGATGAGTAACAACTCCTTCAAGCAGTCAATAATGCATGTTTTTTTTCAAAAGTTTTTGTGATTTTTGAAAATCACTTCAGCAGCGAGATGTGATCAGCTGCGCTCCTAAAAAAAAACTTAGTACAAATCCTGCATGAAAATTTGTGATATGTTCGAAAATATAACATGCAGAAAGAAGTATAAATGTGACAAAGTAAAAATGTGTTTTATACCTCTTGTCGTGGGCGTTGCACGTGAGCTTGTTTCATCATTGATTGTATATATATATATATATATATATTTACAATAAATAAACGAAAAATTATTTTTTATTATTATAATAAAACAAACCAATAAATAAAAATTTGTTTTATTATTATAATAATTTTTTTTTATTTTTTTATTTTTTTTAATAAGACAAAAACAATTGAAAGAAAATCTATGAACTAAGGCTAGGAAACACTACAACTTTCATCATCATTTACAAGTATATAATTGATTTCATGTTGGTGATTTTCATATTGCAACTAATACATGGCATGCACAAGGACCGATGCAAGGTACTTGGTAAAGAAATGGTCATACGAAGTCACGATGTAATCAGGGTTCAAGTTCGGTGGAGGTGATTTTGAAGGACCTGAACGCATGCAAACTATCTATGCTCCGAGTGAATGTTTGAGGTGTGCATATATGGACGAATTAGAGCTTGAACCATTGGATATGATATTATAATAAATAATTATTAGTTGGTCTCTTCAAAATACATTTTTGACCTGATAAATGCATAAAAATAGATTTGGATGGTTTCAAACCTATAGAACACCCTTATCTTATACCTGGGCCACTAGGCCACCATGAATGTTGTCAAGCATTGATAATAAATTATTTGTAGATGGCGAATTTCCTTCATGTGTATGAAATATTGTAGTGAATGAATTCATCTCCATCCAACGTGATAGCACTTTTTCACTTCTCCTATATGGCGAGAAAGGAAGATTGATGGCACAGTAACCTCCAATGTCACCGTGGTTTAATGCAAATCCTCAAAGACCACCTCTAAGCAGACCTACAATGACACTCTTGATTCCATCATTTCTCTGCCAGCTTGTCATCAGATCACCTTCCCAGTTCCACCAGAGTTGAGAACCGATGCTTGTCCTTCTTTGTCCTACCCAATCATGAAGACAGAATGCATAAATTGGAACATTGTATTTTTTCAGCTGACCCCAAACATCTTGAACAGATTCAGTGCCACCTTGCATTGCAACCACTTCCCTAGAAAGAATCCATTTGGGAGTTCTGGCATTTTGCCTATTGTTTCTGTATATTATCCAATCAACTCTATAGGGGAACAACCATGCAATATCCTCCCTTGCATTGAAGTGCCATACATATGAATCTGTACCCAGTCATCCATTATCAGATAAAAAATAGAATGATCCTGACCTTCAAGGTATAAAAACATCATGCTAAATGTGATGTAGAAGGGTGATGGCGCATAGGTTGTACTCCAATCGCCTCCAAATCTGTAAGACACCATATTGGCCATTGCAGTGATGGGTTGATCGCCTCTACCAAGTTGTTTCTCCTATACAAGTGTAGGGACACGCTTTTCCTTCATGTCCATATAAGAGAACTTCTCTCTAAATCCATAGAATTCCTCATCTCGTTCACTAAAAATTGTGAGTGCCTCCGAATTAGAATAGTTGGGTCATTTAGTCCATCCACTCGTCATATTTATTATGGATGAAAAATAAACCCCCTTTATTGTAATAGTGGGAAAATCGATAATTTCATACATCTTACGAATTGATCCATTACTCCCATGGAAAGAATAATAGGGGGGAAACGAATAATATACGGGGAATTTAACCTTCCATTATTCTTTAAGGTGGATCTTCCAACCGACCCGACCTGCTAATATGAAGGTTGAGTAGGTACCACACGAAATACTCTACCATTATGTTTCATCCACCTTATTGTTTGAAGGCTCTCAAGAATTTCGGTCTAGCATCAGTCTCAATGCCCATAAGATTTGGTCGCCTTCTCGATTTCAGGACGGGAATTTGGAAGCACTTTTGTGTGAGAGGATTGCACACATTCTACATGTGAGACAGTATTGTCTTCACCAAGAGCAGTCCTATTGTGGATGTGAGGCAATAAGCACGTTCAACTTTGTGGCATAGCGACATACTGCACAAGACTGCTTACAACCAGATCAATCTAGTTATGATCATTAATTAGCTACTGCAGGTGCATCTGTCTAGAAACATGACCCTTGCAAAAAGGTTTCTCATTATCGAGCCATATAATATCTCGGAGAAGCCTAAGTGACAGAATGACAGAATCCCCAGCCTTCACCTTTGCAAGGCATCATAAAATCTAAACATCTTGACCTACACAATCAACTGAGATATAATGACCAAGGATTTCAGTAAATGCTTCAGACTCAAGTACTTCGCCAGGTGCCTCTCATATGCATCATGTTCCACACTAACTCAAGTAATTTTTCTTCCATGATTCCTTTATTGTCATTTTGTGCAAGTTTCTTCGAAAAGGTAAGGATTTTAATAATGTCACTTGTAGATCAACCCTGAACATGCCTCAAGCTGCTAAAAAAATTGTCTAACTGTTTGTCTTAAAATGACCAAGCCAAATCAGCAATGAGATCAAAGACATTGGCTTTCATTGCTTCAAACTGGTCTGAATTTTTAGTAACATCCCAATTAGTGTTTTCATTCTCCCCTATGAAGGAAAGGGAGAGGCATTTCTTCCACGTCTGTGTATAGAAACAATAAGCCACACAAGGCTTCCGACAGTCGATTAATTTAGATCGAAATCCATGATTTCAGATATGACTTGGATGCTAACGGTTTTGAAAATACGATCGCCAGTCATCGTCATATATGGAAGAATATTGCTGCAAATCTAATTGATAAAGCAAAATCGGATTTAGTCTCACAACCTCCGATAGAAAAATCTCCATATTCAGTTGAACGCACAAATGGATCTCATATTGCCCAAATTGCATTAAATAATTTTCATTCATTGTTGGAGCTAAAAATAAGTAACCACCTCCATCTCTCTCAGATAGTGTTAATGAATAGTTATCAGAGAACTCACACGTGGGCATAGGATGTTGAGATTCCTCCTGAGTGTCATAATTATATGCTTATGGTCTTGGACTTCCGCTCTGCTTCTTTCCTCTTGACATTTTCTTTGTTTTTAGCAAAAATTGAATACATCAAATGTGCTCATATTGAAGACCAGTAGTAGATCCAACTACATAGTAAGTATAAGATCTTGTAGAAAAGCAGGAGAAAAGGAAGCAATTTACCCTATCCACAAAGCATCAAATACTGGGCACAAAGGTAGAGGTAGTTATATGGAAAATATTTGTCTTGGTATAACATATTTAGAATTTGCAAATTGTTTATTTGTTCGATCAAGATTATGTAGTGGTTTTTGTGCCTTCATGATATTTTATTTGTTTGCAGGGTTATTTCCAGGTGTCTATAGGATAAGAAACAAAATAAAAAACATGGCAAGGTAAAAACACAAGAAGAGTGTGGTTGTAACATTGTTTCATCTTGGAGTTTCATCGTGGAAAAGTGCAACTCTTATCTTGCAATTGCAGACCATCTTACTTATTGTTTTATCATTTTAAGAGTTGATTAGTTCTGGGCCTCTTATCTTCTTATTCATTTTTTTTCTAACCTACTTACTGTTTTTTATTTGAAGACAGAATCATGTGCAAATTTCATTTATTTCTTTTTCTATTATGCTTTTAAAGTAAAAAATAAAGTAAAAAATTATTTTACAAGCTTATTAAAAATTTGTGAGCAAAAGGAAGACGAAAAAAATAGATTAGGCAAAATTTTCCTTTTGTCAATTAATTTATATTCCTAAAATCAACCAATCATTCATCCTACTTTTTGATCCTCATGATTGCATGAAGCGCGGAGGAGAGCATACTTGTTCTAGAAAAAATAAAAATAAAAAATTGAAAATAAAACCCTACCTGCACTATGCTAATTAGAAATGAGAGATCAGTTACATATAATCAAACAACCAATGTAGCCATGCACGCAACAGTAATAAAAATATGTTATCTTTCAATTTCAAAAATGAAAGTCGGGAATATGTATGAATGTATGAAATTAGTGGTTGAAACTATAAATTAAAAAAAGAAAAAGAAAAACTAAATGAATCTAACCTAGTACTTGCATGAAACAAGCGTTCAATCAGGCTTTTGTAGGTGTAATTTGTCTTACTTAGATCATGTTGTAGCTCCTCGCTATCCTCCTCGACCTCTTGCGTGCATAATGTTTCTTCATTAAATGTGAAAGGTCCTTCATATGTTGATTATGTGTTTGCCTCATGAGGAGTGAATAAGCTTTCGGCTGCTGTCAAGATCTCCTCTTCCAGAGAAGAGGAGACCCTGACTTTTGCTAGGACCTGAGTGATCTATTCCAAGATTAAATTCATTGTTAAATGATGTTAAAAAAATGATTCTTACAACAATCAAATCAAAATGAAAAACTTAAAAAAACACTCTTGCTAAAACATAAAAAAGGTTACTCTTCACAGTTGCAGAAATTAAAATGTTCCTGATAGTTGGTATGGACAGTGAGGAATCTACACTGAAGTAGCTCTATGAACCTTAGAACCAACACATGTAGATCACACTTGCAAAAATTTAAAATAATCTTGCGGAAATTGAAACCACTTTTACCTAGTTGGTAGGGAGAATATGAGGAGTCTCCTCTCACGAGATTCTATGTCCCCTTACCAGCACGTCTAGATCACACTTGCAGAAATTAAACACTCTTGCATAAATTGAAATTGCTTCTACCTAGTTCATAGGGAGAACATGAGGAGTCCTCTCACGAGCTTCTATAACCCCTTACCAACATGTCTAGATCACACTTTCATGAATTGAAATGGAAAAGAAACTAATACCTCAATCCATCGTTCTTCCCCGGCAATGGCGCCAAAATGTTGGGCTCTAAAGATGTCCTAAACTATAACCTCTATGCATAATCGGAAGGTAGGCGTTGGCACAAGCATTTTACTTGTTGCCTACGTAGGTTCTTACCTTCCATTTTCAATACCCGTCCTCCAGAGATGCAACCCCTGCAAAGGGACAACAATCGTAACAAAAGAAACGACAATTGTTCCATTCAAATTAACAACACTACTTTCAAAAGGAACAACAATCGTGACAAGGGAATGACAGTCGTTATATTGGGTCGAACTAATGTTGTATTAATTGAGTTGTAGTACTTGCCCAACTATTTAATTTGTCAACCCGAGGTTCGTAAATTGATGAAGCACACAAAAAGTATATACAAGATTGAAGCGAGACTAATCTAATCTAATGTTTAAGCTACAACTGAAATTGAATCATTAATCTAACACACGAAAAAAATTGGATCATTAATCTAATGTAGAAAATTGAAAGACACCACTTGGAATTGAATTAATCTAGTTGCGTAAATGAAATTAATCTAAGAATGGGAAATTGCGTAAATGGAATTAATCTAGAAATGGAAAACTACATGAAGGAAAAACAAATACAACATGTAAAGAGTTGAATGACACAACAACATATGTGATATCTCACCAATGAAGCTATCTTATATTACAATAATCAAATCAATCTTTATAAAAGAATAATGAAAGCATGAAAACCAAAACCATGAATCAAAGCTAAGAATATCTTTCTCTTTAGAATCCTAATGACTACCATTAATGACTACCAAATAACTCTAATTTAATTGAATCCTCATGAAGAGAGAGCACTCCCTTTATACTTGAGAGCCTTGAAGATAATATAACCATCTCATTGTTATAGATCAAACTTTTCTCTCAACCTATTTTCCATTATTACAAAATATAATCTCTTCAAATACTCACACATATCTTGGATAAGATATTCCAACCAAATCTCCATGATCTTCTCCTTGGAATGGGCTTGAATTATCTCCTCAAATATTGAAATGGTGGAGGAAGTATTCGAGAAGTCCTTTTGAATCAATCCTTCATATATTCCTACACATTACAAAGGTAACACATTTTTGAGATATATATGAAAACATGTCAATTTTCTAACATTTAATCACAAATTCCCTTTTAATACTAAAATGAATAAAGTGGAGAACAATAAGGTGAAACCCAAGTATATTTATGGAAATGATATCATGAAAGGTTAATGGGGCTATGAAATGTGGAGAATGATGAAGGGAAAGGTGGATAAAAATAGGACATTTCTGAGCCCCAACATACCCCCCAACTTAACTTGTTGCATGTCTTCATGCAACCATGCATGGATCTTCTCAAGAAATTTTGGCATCTGAATGTTGGCTTTGAGTGATGATAATGAATGTTTCTAGGATGGGATTTACATGAGTAACAACTGAATTTTTTCTTATGGTTTGTTCTTGTGTGTCAACCATGAATATAAAGAATGTTGGTTCTTGTGTTAACAACATTCATTTCCTTATTTGTTCTCTTGTTGTTATGATAATAATTTACCCATATTCTTACTGGAAAATATATGCTATCAATGTGCATAAGGAAAACATCACTGAGTATAATAAAGCCCTTTTTTGTATATTTGTGAATCATGCCAATATGTATATCAATGTGTGCAACATAGTATCGTTGGAAAAGAAATGTTAATGAATGGTAAATGAAAAAAATGGAATGATGGTAGTAGAAAAGTGGAGTGATGATAGTGAATAAAGTCCCCTACCCCCCAACTTAACTTGTTGCATGTCCTCATGCAATGTGGCATAAGTCATAGAAGTGAAAAGGAAAGGGAACTAGGTGAGGGAATTTTCCAAATTATTCATTGCTAGCATTTGAGGAATTACATGATTAAAGTTTAGAAAATAACATACCTCCACTTACCCAAAATGTTGATGAACTATGCAATAGGAATATGGATGATGCGACTACTGGAGCATGGAAGATTTCACTGCTACAGGATCATGCGAAGAGTGACTACTGTCTGCTAGATCATAGAATGTGAAGTGGAGGAATCTGAACTGCTACTAAATGAATCATGGAAAAGACAAAGTATGAAAGTGGAATTGTGGTACTCTCGTATGGCTTAAGTCATACTATTGGAACTACTGATAGATTCATGAAAAGTGTATAGTCTTCACCTACTGCTAAACCTAATGGTACACTTATAATCATGCGAATGAATGTGTCGATGTTGAGCATGAAAAGAAGGCATTGGATTACTGACCAATGATGAATGTCATGAACCAATGTGAGGCAACTCACCATTAATGTCAATGAGTTCCAAGGTACCTGAGTGCATCTTGCGAAGTGCGAATGAATGAGCTGATGTCAAGCCACTTGCAAGATCTGATGATCAAGGGGCATTGATGTATTCCCATGATTCTCAGTGAGAGAACTTGTCATTAAGGCATACAGGCCTCCATGTACTCAAAATGGACTCTAGTCTATATCCTAGATAAGATGTTGAGGTCGATGGGGCAAGACTTGTTGAAAGGTGGGCCTTAAGGAATCCCACATCAGTCAATGCAAGTTCTGATAAAATGAGTGGTAGGACTATAAATGAAAAGATCTCAGTAGTAACAGTGTGTACGGCAAGGCAATGTAGTCATGGAAAGGGAGTTGTTTAGTTTTATTGAAAAGGAAAATTGAATTGAAAAAGATAAAGAGATGTATGTGACTCAAAAATATAGGTGTGTGCGAAGTCATGAAGGATAATTCAATGGAATATGGGCTTCAACACAGGGATGACCAATCTAGATTGAAGGAGAAATGGAGGAAGGCATTCATGACGCAATTGGGTTTATGAAAAGGTTTATGTGTAACAACAAACGTCATGATGTTTATGATGAGTAACAACTCCTTCAAGTAGTCAAGAAAGCATGTATTTTTTCAAAAAACTTTTTGATTTTTTAAAATCACTTCAGCAACAAGATGCGATCGGCTGTGCTCCTGGAAAAAAACTTAGTACAAATCCTGCATGAAAACTTGTGAGATGTTTGAAAATATAACATGCGGAAAGAAGTATAAATGTGACAAAGTAAAAATGTCTTTTATACCTCTTGTTGTGGGCATTGCGCATGCGCTTGTTTCATCATTGATTGCTTGCTTAAGTGACTCCAAGAAACAATTTGATGTAAAAAAAAAAGCATTACTTTGATATTGTTTTCAAGAATTTATTTGAAATGTCCATTTGCTAAAAAGTTTTATTTTTCATGAATTTAACCTAAAATTTTCTTTTTATAATATATTATTTATTTTTTTCCTTTAAACAAAACAAACTGAAATAACATGCTATAATAAAAAAAACAGACAAATAAAATTCTATATAT
>JASDQU010682788.1:46044-58874 GCA_032191745.1 Picea mariana | reverse complement strand
ATATATTTTAATAAGACAAAAACAATTGAAAGAAAATCTATGAATTGAGGCTAGGAAATGTTGCAACTTTCATCATCATTTACAGGTATATAATTGATTTCATGCCGGTGATTTTCATATTGCAACTAATACATGACATGCACAAGGACTGACGCAAGATTCTTGGTAAAGAAATGGTCATACGAAGTCACGACGTAATCAGGGTTCAAGTTTGGTGGAGTTGTTTTTGAAGGACCTGATCGCATGCAAACCATCTAAAGCTCCGATCAAATGTTTGAGGTGTTAATATATGGTTGGATTAGAGCCTGAGCCATTGGATATGCTATTATAATAAATAATTATTAGCTGGTCTCTTCAGAATACATTTTTGACCTGATAAATGCATAAAAATAGATTTGGATGGTTTCAAACATGCAGAACACCCTTATGTTATACCTGGGCCACCAGGCCACCATGAATGATGTCAATAGATAATAAGAGATTATTTGTAGATGGTGAATTTCCTTCATGTATACGAAATATTGTAGTGAATGAATTCATCTCCATCCAATGTAATAACAATTTTTCACTTCTCCTATATGGCGAGAAAGGAAGATTGATGGCACAGTAACCTCCAATGTCATTGTGGTTTAATGCAAATATCGAAAGAACACCTCTAATTAGACCTAAAATGACACTCTTGATTCCATCATTTATCTTCCATCTTGTCATCTAATCACCTTCCCAGTTCCACTAGAGTTGAGAATCGATCCTTGTTCTTCTTTGTCCCACCCAATCATGAAGCGAGAATGTAGAAATTGGAACATCATATTTTTTCAGCTGACCCCAAACATGTTGAACAGATTCAGTGCTAGCTTGCATTCCAACCACTGCCCCAGACAAAATCCATTTGGGAGTTCTGGCATTCTTCCTATTGTTTCTGTATATCATTCAATCAACTCTATAGGGGAACAAACATGCAATATCCTCCCTTGCATTGAAGTGCCATACATCTGAATCTGTAACCGGACATTCGTTATCAAATCAAAAATAGAATTATCATGACCTTCAAGGTATAAACACTTCATGCTGGATGTGACGTAGAAGGGTGATGGAGCATAGGTTGTACTCCAATCACCTCCAGATCTGTAAGCCACCAAATTTTCCATTACAGTGATGGGTTGATCACCTCGACCAAGCCTCTACTCCTGTGCAAGTATAGGGACATGCTTTCCCTTCATGTCCATATAAGAGATATTCTCTACAAATCCATAGAATTCCTCATCTCGTTCACTAAAAATTGTGAGTGCCTCCGAATTAGAATAGTCAGGTCATTTAGTCCATCCACTCGTCGTATTTACTATAGATGCATAATAAACCCCCTTTATTATAATAGTGGGCAAATCGATAATTTCATAGATCTTACGAATTGATCCATTACTCCCACAGAAATAATAATAGGGGGGGGGGGGAAACGAATAATATACGGACAACTTAACCTTCCATTATTCTTTAAGGTGGATCTTCCAACTGACTCGACTTGATGATAAGAAGGTTGAGTAGGTACCACACGAAATACTCTACCATTATGTTTCATCTGCCTTATTATTTGAAGGCTCTCAAGAATCTGGGTCAAGCACCATTCTGAATGCCCATAAGATCTGGTCACCTTATCGATTTCAGGGCGAGAAGTTGGAAGCACTTCTGTGTGAGAGGATTTCACACACTGTACACGTGAGACAATATCGTCTTCACCAAGAGCAGGCCTGTTGCAGATGTGAGGCAATAAGCGCGTTAAACTTTGTGTCATATCAACATACTGCACAAGACTGCTTACAACCAGATCAATCAAGTTATGATCATTAATTAGCTATTGCAAGCACATCTGTCGAGAAACCTAACCCTTGTAAAAAGGTTTCTCATTATCAATCCATATAATATCTCAGAGAAGTTGAAGTGACATAATGACAGATTCACCAGCCTTCACCTTTGCAAGGCATCATAAAATGTGAACATCTTGAATTGCACGATCAACTGAGATATAGTGACCAAGGCTTTCAATAAATGCTCCAGACTCAAGTACTTCACCAGGTGCCTCTCATATACATCATGTTCCACAGTAACTCAAGTAATATTTTTTCCATGATTCCTTTGTTGTCATTTCGTGCAAGTTTCTTCAAAAAGGTAAGGATTTTAATAATGTCACCTGCCGATCGACCTTGAACATGCTTCAACCTACAAAAACAACTGTCCAACTATTTGTTTGAAAATGACCAAGACAAATCAGCAATGATATCAAAGACATTGGATTTCACCACTTCAAAATGGTCTGGCTTTCTAGTAGCAGCCCAATTTGTGTTTTCATTCTCCCCTATGAAGGAAAGGGAGAGACATTTCTTCCATGTCTGTGTAAATAAATAGTAAGCCACACAAGGCTTCCAACAATCGATTAATTCAGATCTAAATCCCTGATTTCATATATGACGTGGATGCTGACGGTTTTGAAAATAAGATCACCAATCATCATCAGATATGGAAGAATATTGCTGCAAATCAAATTGATACAGTCAAATCAGATTTGGTCTCACAACCTTCGGAAGAAAAATCTTTTTATTCAGTTGAATGCACGAGTGGATCTCATATCGCCCAAATTGCGTTAAATAATGTTCATTCATTGTTGGAGCTAAAAATAAGTAACCACCTCCATCTCTCTTGGATAGTGTTAATGCATATTTATCAGAGAACTCACATTTAGGGATAGGATGTTGAGATTCCTCTTGAGTTTTATAATTATATTCTTATCGTATTGGACTTCCACTCTACTGCTTTCTGCTTGACATTTTCTTTGTTTTTAGCAAAACGTGAATACAACAAATGTGCTCATATTGAAGACCAGTAGCAGATCCAGCTACATAGTAAGTATAAGATATTGTAGTAAAGAAAGAGTGAAGGAAGCAATTTACCCTATCCACAAAGCATCAAATATTGGGCACAGAGGTAGAGGTAGTTATATGGAAAACATTTGGCTTGGTATAATAGATTTAGATTTTGCAAATTGTTTATTTGTTCGATCAAGCTTATGTAGTGGTTTTTGTGCCTTCGTGATATTTTGTTTGTTGTAGTGTTATTTCTAGGTGTCTACAGGATAAGAAACAAAAGAGAAAACATAGTGAGGTAAAAACACAAGAAGAGTGCGGTTGTAGCACTGTTTCAGCTTGGAGTTTCATCATGGAAAAGAGTAACTCTTATCTTACAATTGCAGACCATCTTACTTACGGTTTTATCATTTTAAGAGTTCATTAGTTCTGGGCCTCTTATCTTCTTATTCATTTTTTTTCTAATGTACTTACTATTTTTTATTTGCAGATAGAAGAATGTGCAAATTTCATTTTTTTTTGTATTATGCTTTTAAAGAAAAAAATAAAGTAAATATTTATTTTACAAGATTATTAAAAATTTATGAGCAAATGGAAGACAAAACAAATAGATTAGGAAAAATTTTCCTTTGATCAATTAATTGATATTCCTGAAATCAACCAATCTGTCATCCTACTTTTTGATCCTCGCGATTGCACTAAGCGTGGAGAAGAGCATACTTATTCTAGCAAAAATAAAAAAACTTGAAAATAAAACCCTACCTACACTATGCTAATTAGAAATGACAGATTAGTTATGTATAATCAAACAACCAATGTAGCCATGCACACAACAGTAATAAAAATATGTTATCTTTCAATTTCACAAATGACATTCAGGAATATGTATGAATGTGTGAAATTAGCGGTTGAAACTACAAATTAAAAAAAAGAGAAAGAAAAACTAAATGTGATGTAGAGTCCCGACCCTCCTGGCCGAGATCCACATAGGATCATTCTATATTCTCCTTGAGCCAAAGCAGCTCCCTCGGATCCCTATTGGAACATCGCGAATCTAATCCACAGGTCCTTCATGAAAACCCATCTTGTACAACTTAACACTAGGCGCGATCCTTACATCTCCAGGAAACCACAACCTTGCCATAGTGCAAGCACCTTTCGTGACTCACGATCTCGTGAGTTTGTGAATTGAAGACCCTCGACTCCAAACTTTCGATACTCGAGATGCGATATGGGTATGGCTCCTTCCTCGCTAGCACCTCTACAAGCGACCACTGGCTAGGGCCTAACTCTAGCACCCCTCGCAACTCGCAACTTCACAAGTTGAAGAGTTGAGCCCTCGTGCTCCTCCTTTGTGAATCCCTGAGACACAATAAGTCAACAACTAGGTTGACTCCTTCCTAGGCAACCTGTGTCCTCCACCTGTCACGTGCTTCTACTTTTCTCTACACTTTAAGTTTGTGCCACCTATCAACTACGCGGCCCCGACTATCGGTTGTGCTACGTATTCATACGAGCCCTTGACGCTCGGCACTTCGTGACTTCTACAGTCAAAAATAAGTTCTTTCAACCCCCAAACCTCTGATACGCGATACCCCATGAAGGTTCTGATCCAATAGTTCTCTCGTGGCTTGGATCCAACGGTATGGATCTCCTTCCATGCTCCTCGTAACTCAGGACTTTGCGAAACCAAATAATTTGGTCTGCCCCTCCAAACTCTCGAACACCGAGTTCACGAAATGATCCAACGGTGTGGGTTGAAACGAGATCAATGGCTCATATTGAACCACAATCAATGGTTCATTTTGATTCTTGATGTTAGGGTGGTGAGTTCATCCAACTCCTAACCACATTATAGCTCCACTAGATCCTATGATCCTCACGATTTCGTGAGTTTTCCACGGAGAATTCTGACCGCCTGATTCACTTCCCATTGACTTTTTCCCAACGACTAAGTGTTCTCCTTCCTGAACTTAATTTCTATGCAATGGTTTTGATCTTTGTCTCGCTTTGAACACTTCAAAAGCGTTATCTCTCCTGAACTTTCACTTGTAAACTCAAGCTTCCCAAAAGGATCCCTGCTCGCACTCCTTGTGGCAAATCATCAAATAACCTCTGGTTATTTGAGTCTCTGACCCTGTGCACTCTTTGAAATAGTGGTCCTCTCAATCTTCCCCTTAGTTGATAAGTTCTAAGACTCCAACCAACCTGCGCACACCCTTCATGACTATGTGCTTCACCTACACTTCAGCTGGTATGAGAGCAACAATATCTTTCCTCAGCTTTTTGAGATAAAACTCAGACCTTCATCAACGCACACCTTGCAGACATTCACTGCACTCCTTGCAGGAATTCTTAGGAAGAGAAACAATTGAAACTCATTCTTCTTCTCTCTTAGACTTCATACATTCAAGATGAAATCATACACACAATACAACATTGGAATAAATGCATAACAGAGAAACAAAACAACTGTAACCATACCATTTAACTAATGTAAACAGTAAGCATCATAACACCATGAAAATTGAGTCAAATCTTCATATATTAAATCAAGTGCTCCTATACACGGGTTCTTCTCTACAGCTCTCTGCTACAGCTCTACAGCTTCTAAATTCTAAATGATGATAATCCTCCTATGATACAAGGGTGAGGGTGTCTATATTCATTTTCCCTCCTATGCTTCTAAACAGTCTAATCTAACATTCATATCTACCTACTTGACATTAATAGAATTAAATGCTTATTACATCCGGTAGATGAGAGTAATTTCTCCATATATATTCATATCTCCAAGACATAAATGCAAGTATGATTCTCCTAGCTATTACATTAATGCTTCAGATTTCAAAATTCAAAACAGTTTCATAAAAAAAAAAACGTGTCCTTTTTTCATCCACGCGTTCAAGTGTTCCTTTGACTAGGCATGTGCTTTGGATTTCTACGATGCTCCTACATCATACTCCATTTTTTTTAATTTCTGCTTCATCCTCCCAACTGTCATCTTCCACTGGATGTACCTTCCACTTGACCAAGTATTCAAAATACTCCTTTCTCTTGGTCTTTTTGCTAATCCTTTTGTCAATTATGCCTTCCCTCTGTGGCTTTTCAGCTACAGGCATTTGTTTTGTCCATGGGACTTCTTCTTGCTCATCCTCTGCTCCTTCTTCTTCATCTCTGTAAGGGTACAAATCCACAACATTGAATATTAGTGAGATTTCGACCCCATCGGGTAATTCAATCTCATATGCATTTGCCCCAAATTTCCTTATGACCTTGCATGGTCCAATATTTTTCATATTCAGTTTGTTATACGTTCTCCTTGGGAACCTTTCCTTCCTTAGATGTGCAAGAATTAGATCACCAACTTCAAATTGAAGTTCTCACCTATGTTGATCTGCTCTTTGCTTGTATTCTTGACTTGAACTTTGCAATCGCTCTTTGATTTGGCTATGAAGCTCCTTCATTCCTTCCGCAAAGTCCTCTGCATGAGCACTTTTGAATTCATCTTGTTCTGCCTCTTTCAATTCAGAAAATCCCCTTGGTTGCATTCTATATACAATTTGGAATGGACTCTACCCTATGCTTCTATTGAGTGAATAATTGTAAGCAAATTCTACCTGTGGTAGAATGTGATCCCACTGACTGTGGTGTTCAGTCACTAAGCTTCTCAACAAATCTCCCAAGCTCTTGTTCACGACTTCTATCTGCCCATCTATCTAAGGATGATATGCTGAGCTAAAATACAAATTTGTCCCCATCTTTTTCCATAAGTTTCTCTAGAAATGTCCCATGAACTTGGTATCTCAATCAGAAATGATACTCTTTGGTAAACCGTGAAGTCTGACAACTTCCTTGAAAAACAGGTTCGCAATATGAGTTGCATCATTGGTTTTCTGACATGGTATGAAATGTGCCATCTTTGAAAATCTATCTACTACCACAAAGATTGAATCATATCCTCTCTATGTCCTTGGCAGTCCCAATACAAAATCCATGCTCACTACGTCCCACCACCTTTCAGGTATGGGAAATGGTTGATATAAACTTGTGTTCTACCTTTTTCCTTTCGTGTGCTGACAAATTCTGCACTTGTCCACAAATTTCTTCACATCCGTCCTCATCCTTGGCCAATAATATGAGCTATTTAACTTTGAAAATGTTTTATCATGACCAAAGTGTTCAGCCAATCCTCAACTGTGCTTTTCCTTCAGCAGGTTCTCCCTCATGGAGCATTTTGTAATACATAGCTGATTTCCCCTAAACAATAATCCATCCTGGATCATGTATTCAGTCCATTGGCTTTTGTCTCTGAGAATTGGATTCTCATATGCCTCATATGCCTCCTTGAAATCTAGATCATCCCTGTACATTTCTTTAAGGTTATCAAAACCTAAAGTCTTGACTCTGAATTCTTGCATAAGAAAACATTTCCTGCTCAAAGCATCAACAACTTTGTTAGAATTTACAAAAATATGCTTAATCACAAAAGTAAAATTCTGCATGTATTCAACCCATTTAGCATGCTTTTGGTTCAACTTCTCCTGTCGAGTCACAAATTGCAAAGCGTGATTATCGTTGTACAAAAAAACTCCTTGGGAACCAAATAATGTCTCCATTTCTTCAATTCTTATATTACTGCATAGAATTCTTTGTCATATGTGGAGTACTTAATCTTCGCTTCATTTAGTTTTTCACTAAAATATGTGACCGACATGTCGTCTTGGCTTAAGACCGCTCCAATTGCAAATCCACTCACGTCACACCTGACCTGGAATGTCTTGTTGAAATCTAGCAAAACCAGAATTGGTTGCTTAGTGATCTTCTTCTTCAGAAGATTGAAACTCTTCTCTGCTTCCTCCGTCCAGTGAAAATATTTATGTCTCTTCTTCACCATATCCATCATCGGTGTGCTAATAGCACTAAAGTTTTAGATGAATTTCTTGTAGAAGCTAGCCAAACTATGGAAGCTTTGTACTTCAAACACGCTTTTCGATGATGGCCAATTCTTAATTGCCTTTATCTTTTCTGGATCCATCTTCAACTCATTCACAGAGATAACAAAACCCAAATAAATGAGTTTGTCCTCATAAATGACGATTTCATCATATTGATCAGCAATTTCTTTTGTTGTAATCTTCTCATTACTATAGCTAAATGCTTTAAGTGTTTTGCTTCTGTTTTGCTAAAAATTAATATATCGTCAAGATATACAATGACAAATTTCCCTATGAAATCCTTTAGGACTTCATTCATCAACCTCATGAAAGTACTGGGCACATTCGTTAAGCCAAATGGCATGACAAGCCATTCATACATCCTGTCATTCATCTTGAATGTTGTCTTCCATTCATCACCTTCTCTCATTCGAATTTGATGATACCCGCTTTTCAAATCAACATTTGAAAAAAAATTTGCCCCACTCAAGCAATCCATCAAGTAGTCCATCCTTGGCAATGGAAATCTATATCTGATGGTAATATTATTGATTTTACTTGAGTTTGTACACATTCTCCATCCTCCATCTTTCTTTGGGCTGAGCACTATCGGAACAACGCATGGACTCAAGCTCTTCTGAATCAATCCTTTGTCCATTAAGTCCTAGACCTGTCTTTTAACTTCTTCATTTTCCTACGGCGTCAACCTATATGTTTCTTTGTTTGGAAAACTGGATCCAGGTATAAGATCGATATGATGACTTATACTCCTGATAGGTGGCAATGAACAAGGTAGTTCGTCCACTACTATATCAGCAAACTCTTCCAGCAACTCCTGGATTTCTTATGGTAAATCATCTATCCTCGTACTGGTCAAAACAATTTTTGTCTTCCTAACCATAATAAATTGTGTGTCTTCCTTCTTCTTAACCTCATCAAGAAGTTCCTTCACACTCATGAGAAGTACAGTGTTGCTCATTTTTGTTTTCACCTCTTTATCCTTAATTGAAAGCAACATGTGAGTCCTACCATTTTTCTCCAGGGTGTATGTGTTCTTTCTCCCATCATGAACCACATTTTTGTCATATTTCCATGGTCTACCCAGCAATAGATGACAAACATCCATGGGAATGACATCACATAATATTGCATCTTTATATCCTCCTATTTTAAATTCAACTAAACATTGTTTAGTGACATTTAATTGATGTCCTTTTTGTAGCCACGAAACTCTGTATGGGCTTGGATGTACAATAGTCTCCAAGTCCAGCTTTTATACCATCTCTATAGATACAAGTTTGTCTATGATACTGCTATCCATTATGACCTTGCATACCCTATTCTTAGTTTTGCAAGAAGTCCGAAATAGACTATTTCTTTGGGCTGGCTTCTCTGCCTCCTTCTCCAGCTTCAAGAGAAATTTCCTAATGATCAAACATCTTTCGCCCTCAACATCCTCTACCTCAACATTCCATCCTTGAGCTTCGACAATGTGAGTTTCACCACCATGTTTCTTCTGATCTGGACACTCATAGGATTTATGTCCTATTTTTCCATAGATGAAGCTTTTCACTTCACCTCCTCTGCCTCTTCCTCTTCCTCTGGCTCGAGGAAAAGTATTTCTATCAGCATACTACCTTCCTTGTGAGCTTCCTCCTCTCTCAGGTTGAGTTTGAGGTTTCTTCCCCTCTTCTTTGGGTTTCCAAGTTCTGTCTTGGGCAATTGTTTTGCCTCTGGCTTGACGTCTACCTCAGCCTCTTTAACCTTGCTTCCATCTCAGCTTCTCTTCATCTTTCAGAGCTATTTGATAAGCATCTTCCACATTTTGAATGGTCACCGTGCTCATCTCATCTTGAATGTCATATCGCAGACCATTCATGTACCTGGAAACTTTTTCATCATCACCTTCCTGATGACCTACTCTGATGTTTATCCTGTAGAATTCTTCAGTGTATTCCTTCACTAACATCATCTTCTATCTCAAATTTTGCATCCTCTGAAACAGAGTGATTTGATAATCCCTAGGTATGAATTTGGCTTTCATCTTTGCAACCATTCTATCCCATATTTTGATTTTCTTCTTGCCCTTGCAGTGTCTGTCAGCCTATAGTTCATCCCACCACAGTGCTTCATGCCCTTTAAGTCTGGTAACAGCATGTTTGACCTTCTTATCTTCCTCGACATCCTCATAGTCGAAGTATTTGTCTAGAGCTTTAATCCAGTGTAGAAGTTCATCAACATCCAAGTTTCCCTCATACACTGGAATGTTCATTTTTTCTCTAGCACCTATCATTCCAATAGCCCTGAATAGGTGTTCATCTACAACATCTTTGACTTCAAATTCTTCTCCTTCATTTCCATCTTCATTTTCACTTTCATCCTCGTTGATATCCCTAGTGTCAACCGTGCGCCTTTGTGTTGTCTCCATAGCATCAAGTCTGGCACGTAATTCACACATTTCTCTTTCCACTACTGGATCAGGAATTGCCCTGTCTCTTCTTCTCGACGGCATGGCTATAAAATTTTCTCCCTTCTCTCTGCTACAGAAAGCAAAGAAATTCATTCTAGGCTCTGATACCACTCTGATGTCGTATCAGACTACTTTTTCTCCTCTGGCTCCTTCTGCTTGAAATATACAGACAAAATCAGGCTCTGATACTACTCTGATGCAGAGTCCTAACCCCCCTGGCCAAGATCCGCATAGGGTCGTTCTATATTATCCTCGAGCCTAAGCAACTCTCTTGGATCCCTATTGGAACCTCGCGAATCTAATCCACAGGTCCTTCGTGAAAACCCACCCTGTGCAACTCAACACCAAGCGTGTGCCTTACATCTCCAGGCGACCACAACCTTGCCTTAGCGCAAGCGCCATTTGTGACTCGTGATCTCACGAGTTTGTGAATTGAAGACCCTCGAATCCAAACTTCCAATACTCAAGATGCGATACGGGTATGGCTCCTTCCTCGCTAGCACCTCTACAAGTGACCACTGGCTAGGGCCTAACTCTAGCACCCCTCGCAACTCACAACTTCATGAGTTGGATTTTTGAGCCCTCATGCTCCTCCTTTGTGAATCCCTGAGACGCAATAAGTCAACAAATGGGTTGAATCCTTCCCAAGTGACGTGTGTCCTCCACCTGTCACCCGCTTCTACTTTTCTCTAAGATTTATGTTTGTGCCACCTATCAACTACATGGCCCCGCCTATAAGTTGTGCTACATATTCATACGAGCCCTCGACGCTCAACACTTCATGACTTATGTAGTCAAAAAGAAGTTCTTTCAACCCCCAAACCTCTAATACACAATACCCCATGAAGGTTCTGATCCAACGGTTCTCCTGTGGCTTGGATCCAACGGTTTGGATCTCCTTCCCTGCTCCTCGCAACTCGAGACTTCGCAAAACCAAAGAATTTGGTCTGCCCCTCCAAAATATCGAACACCGAGTTCAAGAAATAATCCAACAACGTGGGTTGAAATGAGATCAGTGGCTCATATTGAACCATGATCAATGGTTCGCATTTATTCTTGATGTTAGGGTGGTGAGTTCATCCAAATCCTAACCACCTTACAACTCCACTGGATTCTACAGTGCTCGCAATTTCGTGAGTTCTCCATGGATAATTCTGACTTCCTGATTCACTTCCCAGTGA
Source organism: Picea mariana (assembly GCA_032191745.1). Classification (NCBI taxonomy): domain Eukaryota; kingdom Viridiplantae; phylum Streptophyta; class Pinopsida; order Pinales; family Pinaceae; genus Picea; species Picea mariana. The sequence goes on along the minus strand of JASDQU010682788.1, from coordinate 47,431 downwards.
CTTTTTCCCAACGACTGAGTGTTCTCCATCCTAAAATTAATTTCTATGAAATGGTTTCGATCTCTATCTCCCTTTGAACACTTCAAAAGCATTATCTCTCTTGAGCTTTCACTTGTAAACTCAAGCTTCCCAAAAGGATCCCTTCTCTCACTCCTTGCAACAAATATTGAAATAACCTCTGGTTATTTGAGTCTCCGTCCCTGTGCACTCTTTGCAACAGTGGTCCTCTCAATCTTCCCCTTAGTTGATAAGTTCTAATACTCCAACTAGCCTGCGCACACCTTGCATGGCTCTGTGCCTCACCTGCACTTCAGCTGGTATGAGAACAGCGGTATCTCTCCTGAGCTTTCCGAGATAAAACTCAGACCTTCATCAACACACACCTTGCAAACATTGACTGCACTCCTTGCAGGAATTCTCAAGAAGAGAAACAATTGAAACTCATTCTTCTTCTCTCTCAGACTTCATACATTCAATATGAAATCATACACACAATACAACATTGGAATAAATGCATAACAGAGAAACAAAACAACTGTAACTGTTGATATTGAGAGGGGGGTGAATCAGTATCCAGTACAATTTAAAAACCTTTTTCAACTTATACTTAAACCATTCAATTATATCCAATGAGAAATAGTATAAGAGTTACACCAATACACCACAATATACCATGCACAATATATGAGAAATAATCAATAGTTTTTGTTCAAGGGAAGTAATGACTTCCAAAGGTAGCTACAGCTTCCAANCCTCCAATATCAAGAGATATTTGAACTCTCTATCCTTGCCCCTTCCTTCCACCCAAGAATATATGAGAGATAATAAAACTTTACATTAAATCATCACCATCAACCAATCATCACATAGAACCTGATAATGCTTTCTGAGACTTCTTCAATTTCTTCAATTATTAAATTCTTGGAGTACTCTGATCTTATAGATAATGTTACTCAATGTATTCTCTGAAACTCCTCTAATTTTCACTCCTTGAATCCTCCCCAAAAAGAGGTTATAGAAAGAATGGTATACTTTATTCAATTCTGGTCTGTTCAAAAGACCCAACTTGTACAGCATGCCCCGCACTCAATATTTAACATCTGATTCTGAAATTAGCACACAAGAAAATAAAGTCCGTACTATTTCCAATGGAAGTGGTCCCACTATATTTGGAGTCTGTATGAAAAAGTTATGACTATTTTACCTAGAACACCTGCTTTTTGACTAGTTTCAGGACTGGTCACAAACCCTATATTCCACAGAGTGTATCTCCATAATTATAGTGAATCAAGAGCTGAAAATTTTACCAGAGGTACCTTGATATGTATTCTTAATAACATAGATATTTCACCATCTGAATCGTTATAGAAAAAAAGTTATAGCAAAA
>JASDQU010682788.1:4302-26479 GCA_032191745.1 Picea mariana | reverse complement strand
CAGCTACTTTCTTCTTGATTTATTTCATTTTGGTCATGCATTGTGACTCTGACTTGGGTTTCTTGAATTTTTCACTCAATGAAGTCTTGATATCATTCATCGGTTTAGGCTGTGCAACTTTGTTAACAAACTTCATGTACCAACTCAGTGCGCGGTCTCTCAATATAGTACTAAACTGATCTCTCTTAACTTCTTCATCATTGACTCGCTTAATACTCCATACAACCTCGCATAAGAACCAATGTTGATCAGGATCTTTAGGTCCATCTCCTCTAAATATAGGTAGCCTCATTTCATCTACCATATATCTTCCTAGGTTTCTTTACTGAGTATGTACTAAACTACTGGTAACAATGCTCTAAGTGCTCTGGTAACTCTGACTACTCTGGTTACTTAATGTTGCTAAAACAATAGGATGAGTAATAGTACTTACTTCGATAGTCAACGCAATTCCTGAAGTTTTTGACTCTTCTTGGTGAGGTTCTTTAGTCTTCTCTTCCTCTGCTCCAGCAGATCCTGACTRTTCCTCATTTAATAGCTCTTCTTCTTCTCCATTGTATAACCCTTTGTCCTGTGCTAATGGTTCGTGGCTCTGCTAAAACAGGTTTACCAGAGGAACTTCTCTAAAGGTTCTCCCACTACTTGTATGTCTCACCTCTGTGTCACTGTCGCTATCTAAGTTTTTGAACATTAGCTCTTCAATCTGACCAATTACTGTATCTTCAAGATGTTCTTCTCATGCAATAGCATCTTGATATTCATCTTCAAAAAGTGTAAAAAGTTTCCTCTAGGTCCTTTAAAGAAATACCTCTCTGTTTGGCTATATGACTCTACTATGTCAATAGAAAAATCAGTAATCTACCCTCCAATAGTGATATCAAACTAGTGGTCTACTTCTCTTGACATGGCGTTATCAAATCTCTTGACCTTCATGATCAACGTCGACGTCCAAACCACAGGTGGTATAAATTTGATCTCAAGCTAGGTATCTGCTAGTCTGGCTAACCACTCACATAGTTCTTTATGAATTCCTCCAAAGAAAATCTTGTGTATATCATTAAAGATATACCTTCCCATCCAATCCTCTGTGATAAGATTAGGGTTCTTATTCCGAGCCTCAACGAAGTCATTTTCTTATTCTTCTATCCACTTATGTATCTCTGTCTTCGATGGAAAAAACCTTGAAATTCCCTCAAGAAGATCTTGGTCTCGGCAAAGGAACCATTTGTTGGCACAGGGGAAAACCCAAGGTTCAACTCTAATAGCGCACCAACAAGCCCTAAATACTGGCATTTTCAGCAACACTTGCAAAGAAGATGCAGTCTCACCCGATGTATCGATAGGGGGTTGTAGGACACATGTGTCTACAACCAAAGAAAACGCAAGTGGATTAAAAGAAACAACACATAGAGATCTAGTTATTATTTATCTCCCTTAGGCCTACTGTGCAAGCTATGTCTAATATCTAACACAATTATGCAATAACAGAATAACAAAAATCAAAATAACACAACATCAATCACACAAAACAACAACATATATGTGGTTCACCCTCTCCCTAGGGTTACGTCCACAGAATTGTGTTTCTTGATATTATGTGAAAATATACAGTTCTATCTATGCACTTAGCTTGCAGATCTCTCTCTCTTTCTCTCTTCTCTATCTCCCCTACCTACGCACCCAGCTGTAGGGTTGATCTTCGCACCTAGCTGAAGATATTACAATACAGGCTCTCTATTTCTCTCAACACAAAAATCACAACTATCGACAATAAACACTAATGAACTCTCCTCAAGCAAATAATGAATAACCAACCCATCACAGCTCTATTATACCTTTATTTATACATTACAATGAAAAACGTCTAGGTGTCAACACCCTAGATACCAAAACCCTAGGTGTCTAAAATCCTACGTCAACTTGACCTGCGTTTTCAGGGCTTCTCCAGCCTGTCATTCCTTCTTTCCCATGAGGTGATCCAAAGCACTTCGTTGACGTCTTCTTCCGCTTATTGAGTTGTCCATGATCTATCTTCCTTGATGATTTGTCTTCGACGATCTTCTCATTCAACGGTTATCTTTCTCTTACTTCACTCCTTTTCTCCTTATTTGACCACTTCAACCGAATATCAAACAAGGTGCCTTCTACGCAGTTCGTATTTCACCTTTCTTCCTTAATATTCAGTTTCTTCCATAACCAAGCGGCAACACACGTCCTCTAGATTCTGGTTGCGCCTAGCGATGATGTTGATATAGTTGTTGAATTCTCGGAATATCTTTGTGCACTCATTGGGCGCTCGTGTTGTGTTTCTTGAGCATTATTTCCCTCCAGCACTACCTTCTCCATCTATTCTTGCAACTTCTGAGACTGTTTCTCTTCTTCTTGGTGACTCTATGGAAACTTCACTTCCAGATGCTCTAAATGAATGGCCAATTATGACCATGTTAAAACATATGTTCTGGCTAGGAAGAGTTGCAACAACTCTATGCACTGCTGAGGGTTTTGTTGGACTAGCTCCATTTGTTCCTACATCGATGTTTCATTTTACCCTGAAGTTGTATCAGGTGCCTTCTCGCCCTCTAGTATCTCCACTTCTTTGTGTACTTTAGCTTCCTAGGTTGTGCTTCCCATAACACCCTCAACCTTAGTCATTGAGGCAGTGTGTTGCGGACTTCAGACTTGTGTCTTCTCTATTTTTTTCATCTTTGTAGAAGAGGGAGTGTCATTAATCAGTAAAAGGGTTATGATCTATTGGTCCTGGACTTTAGGGTTCAGGTCAGTCAGTTTTAGCCACTACCCAGGTATTTTTTGGTTTGGACCAGAGAGTTCTGGTTTCAAATCGGGTATCTCTGGGTTTAGACCAGGGAGTTCTGGCCTCTTCTCGGGTATTTCTGGGGGATCGAGTTTCATGGTTTTTGGAAAACTGGTTTGGGATGTAATATTAGTTTCTAGAGGTGGCGATTGGGTTGTGGTGTTGATGGAGGTTTCTCAGTGATGATGTTGGATGGAGTGTTTCTAGGCTCGGGGTCGTCCTGGATATGTATAATATGGGTTGCTTGAGTCGATGAGAAAGTGCAGGGGATGGTGGATGAAATGGGTTGGGGGTTTAGAAATGTACTTGGGGGGATCGCCATCCATATTTTCTTATCCACTGACTCTGTGATGAACACAACGCTAAGGATTTCGTTGACTTCCTTACCTATCAACATAGCTTACTCTGGCAGTTGCAAGAACACCGATAGTGTTCTCTTCTTACGATCCAGTGGCTACGTCTTCTCCTCTTCTTCAAATTTCATTTGTGTTGGAGCTTCTTTATTTTGTACCTCCAGGCCTGAGCTTAGTTCTACCCCTACTTCCTAACCTTTCTTCTTCAACAACTTGGTGGGAAAAACATAATGCATTCTCGACTTACGCGGTTTTCATTTGACTCCAATCCATGAAATAACCTCTGTGTCGAAGGCTTGCTCATCCAAATAGACTGGAAGCATGCATGAATGGAAGTCCTCCCTATTGGCATACCTCGGCCACACAAATGTATAGTGTCGGTTCATTTTGAGTGCTATGTTTCACGTATTGTATTTAAGAAGCTCCTGGAAAATGCACAACCTCTGTGTTGTGTCGATCAGTTTGTTGTACCACTTGGAGAATTCCATGTTGTTGAAGGAATTTTTCTCTGAGTCTACCCTTGAATTCCAGGGCTCAAAAATTTTTGCCAAGTGCCCCTTATCTATTGGTGCCAACAGTCTTCCAATGGGTGGTGCCAATGGTCTTCCGATGGGTGGCATCCACTTGAGAATTGTGAAATCAAGCAACAATTATTTGTAGATGAAAGTACCACCTTTCTCCTAGGATTCCTTCCAGGACACAAGGAGTTCCTCCAACAAGTAGTTGCACCAGTTGAATACAATGCCATTGGCCCAAAAATCTGCCACTGACAAGGCATCCACTGTGCAGTCTCCCTTGTAGTAGGACCACATAATGTTTCTAGCAATGATGTAGCAACTAGTCCTGACTGTCTTAGGTAGTATGGGGTCTGTTTTGGTTGTGTTCCCCCCCTCTTTGTGTGAAACCTCCTATATAGGTTGGGCTCCCCCTTCTTATTTCCATGCTTGTTGGGACCCTAGAAACCTTTGGACACGTCCTGACCCTCGAGGGACAGTCCATTAAGATGGTGGATGTCCTTTGCATGGATTGGATATCTCCTATCCAACCAAAAACTTATGTCATGCACCCTGTTGATCATAAACTTGGTACACCTCACAACTTCCCCAGTGGTGTCAAAAACTGGTAAGTCTCTGAGGTTCATGATGGTCGGATTGAACAAATTGATAAAGTCGGGATTGGAACAAAATGCATGCCTCCCAAATAATCTAAAGTGATACTCCAGAAGATGTCAATGTTCATTTGAGGGAACAAGACCTGGTCTCTCAAGTCAAGGTCGAGGGACTTGACTTGCTTGACCTTTCCTTTGAGATCGCCCACAAACTTGACCCAAGGGTCATAGGGTTCATCTAGTACTACATCCTTTGAAACAACACTTCGGATTCTTGTAGCTCTTGGCATGGTCAGTCTGCACTATCAGTGAATTGCACAGGAGAAACATGGATTGGGAATCACAACTAATGGTCAAGGGATTACACAGGCTTTCATTCTCTTCAGAATTCATAAATCTCTAATTTTTTTCTAGGAAACAATGCATCCTACACCGAGTTCTCAGACCCTTATACCTGGGTTGAGCTAGAAATTTCTTTAATAATTGTTATTCATCATTAACCTATAGACACAACTTGGATCTGAGTTGTCTGACATGACTGGTTAATGAGATAAATCTCTCGACTAATCTCATCATTTACTGGGCAAGTTGGTCAAGGACATGGCTGATTTCAGACCTTAGCATTTAATGGATGAGAATCCTAGAGTGAATATTGATGGAATCTTTGAGTATCATGACTTTATGGATTAACTGAGTTCAGATGAGGTACTGTAGTAGTAATAAAGGTTGTGACTGGATTGGGTTCATGTCGCACATGGACTCATATTTCATACGGATTCACTCGCCCTCCTACCACAAAGTAGTCCCCATCATATTAATGATTTTCATTAATAGTTTCTTGACGCTTCTAATTCTACGTTGTTGAGTAAGCAGTTCTGCATCAAAAAAACACTTAAATATAAAAATCAACTACCTATCATGGTGCAATGATGCACTCTTAGAATTTATTAACTGAATTTACAAAAATTTGCAATAAAATTCAAATCTAACTACTATACATGATCCTTCAAACTAGAGAAACAATCATTTAGATTAGTTCTGATATAAATAGGGTTTCAGGCGATCGCCATTCACCCATATTGGACACATCATACCATCCCATTGTGCAAGTATGACTGCTCCAGATGGTTGGATATCCACAACAATAAATGGTCCCAACAAATGCATGTGCAACTTTCCTGGATGTTTTTGGTATCGACTATCATAAAGTAGGACCTTATGTCCTTGCACAAATACTTTGTTCTTAATGTGTCTGTCATGCCAAGATTTTTTCCATTCTTTCTCAACTGACTAATGGAAGTTTTCTAAAAACCTAGTCTCTTCAACTTCTTGTAATTCCATGAGCCTCCGCACAAATGATTCATCCTTCGACATGTGTGTAATATGTGTAATATAAAAACTTGGAAAAATGAATTTTGCAGGTACCACAACCTCTTTCCCATAAAATAGATGAAATGCAGTGTACTTGTGGAGTTTCTTTGTGGTTGTCCTGTAAGCCCATAGCACTGCTAGAATTTTGTCATCCCAATCTTCTCTTTTTGCACAACAAACCTTCGTTAATCCTCTCTCCAGAATCTTGTTAAATGCTTCCACTGTTCCATTGGCTTGCGGATGGTAGGGACTACTTTTATGATGTTGTATCAAGAACTCTATTGTAATCTTTTCTATTGTACTACTAATAAAATGAGCTCCCTGATCACTGGTCATACTCCCAGGAAATGCAAATCAAGTGATAATATGTTTAAAAATGAACCTAGCAGCAGTATCGGTCGAAGAAGCCTGAAAAGTTGTCGCTCAGCCCAATGTGTAAGGTAGTCAATTGTGGTAATAATTTACCTAGCCTTTGAATTCTTAGTTGTGGGGTTGATCGGCCCAATGCTCGTAAAGATCAAACTGGTTGAAGTGGAAATTCCCCTCGTCATGATGGATTACCCACTCTTTTACAGACATTTTATGATCTATCATATGCCTTTTCATCCTTGAAGAGTGTGGCCCACCATAGTTTAGCTTGGAGGACTTTCTGCGTAGTGGCCTTTCCTCCAACCTGAACTCCTACAACTCCATTGTGGCACTCCCATGGTATGTCTTGTATTTCATGATCTAAGGCACATATTCTGAGGATACTATCTAGTCCCAACTTATACAATTGACCTACAATCAATTGATATTCTACTACTCTAACCAAAAAATGGCGTTTCTATGTTGCGGAGTACGTTTCTAGGCAGGCCCCTGTACTTAAGAATACTGATATGTCTTCTGGGTATTCTCGTATGGCCTTAAACCATAACAATTCTACATTTGGGAGCTGATCATCGATTTCTCAAGCACTTTTTCTTGACTCTAATCTAGATAGGTGATCAGGTCATACGTTACATCTTTCAGGCTTAATTATCACTTCAAAAGAAAATTCTTGAAACAATAGCAACCATCGACAAATTCTCCCTTCCAACATAGGTTTGTTCACTATATATTTTGATGTAGAATGATCAGTAAAGAAATTAAAATGAGAACATAACAAATAATGTCTAAACTTTTGTAGCATGTAAATCATATCTAAACCCTCCCTTTCTATCATTGTATAGTTTCACCTAGCTTGTGAAAACTTCCTTCTAGAAAAATAGATAGGATGATCCATGACTCCATGTTCTGGTTGCACTAGATGGCTCTCAAGGAAATACCTAATGCATCTACGTGCACGTGAAATTCATTTTCCTAGTTTGGAAATATCATAATCGGTGTTGTGTTGAGCTTCTCCTTTAGGATATCGCACTCTTTATCACATTTTGGGGTCCATTGGAACACATCGACCTTCTTTAGTAGATTTTCCAGAGGTGCGGTGATATTTCCATATCTTCTAATAAACCTGCGATAGTACCTTGTGTTCCTTAGTGTGGAGCACAACTGCTTAACATTCGTAGGTGGAAGCATGTTCACAATAAGCACAACTTTGGTTGGGTCTACCAATACTCCCTCTTGGCATACTATGTGGACCAAAACATTTTCATGTGGTACACAGAAGATACACTTTTTGAGGTTCAACGATATCTGCAATTCTCTACATCTATCAAACATTAGACATAATAGCGCTACATGCTCCTTGAGTAGATTGTATACCGTCCAATCATCATTATAAAATTCTATAAACTTCTGAAAAATTCTTGGAAAGTTGCTATTACAATCCTGGAAAAAACTGCAGGGACGTTCTTTAGGCCAAATGGCATCACATTATATGCAAATGACCCCCATTTTGTTATGAATGTGGTCTTTTTTTTTCCTCTTCAGCAATCCTTACTTAGTGATACCCTCAAAATCCATCTATAAATGAGTAATATTCTTTCCCCACAACCTATTCTAGCACCTCATTGTTGACGATTAAAAATCGCAACAAGGTTTTCTACCCGCAAAGTATTGCTAAAGCCTATTATTATAAGCTACAATAGGAATCATACTAGTAGGTGGGACCCCCTTGTATATTGGGAGATAATATATGGCTCTTATTTGACGTTGGTGCCAATTTTAGACACTTCTTACATACTTGATGAGATCTTGTTTTTATTGGTGATGGATTGGGCTTATTATGTGTTGGTTATAATTGTGACAATTGAATGGTGGATAAGGCATGTTATGTGTTATTCCTCTTGATCTAGGATATAATTTCCTATTACGATGGCTTATGTATCCATTATTATAATTGTTGTAGGTTCATGGATTCCTTACTACGACACCTGCATAATAAACAGGTTAGCAACAACACCTAAAAGAAATAAAAAATAAATAAAAGCAACCTAAGCTAAATGCAAAAGGAAGAGATTGAATTATGCTCTTATGCTACATGCATTGAAATTTAAATGGTTGATTGTTAATCCTATCAATAAGGTGATAGTTATGCGATTGTTGAGTTATATGGAACATGGTCTATATATGTTATGACATAAGTTAGAAATGTATGAATGTGATATAGGTCACACTATTGGAAATTAGTGGGTGATGGTTTTGATACAAGGTTTAATTGAATGAATTAATGGAAGTTGGCTGGCATGTACTAAGAAATTAATGTACTTGGCGTGGAGGTGATGTGCATTTACTACACATCACCCTTACTCTTCCACTGCAACCACCCTAGTCATGCTATTGTTCAACTGTGTTTTTTGTGGTTAGGCTTTGAGTTTCAAGCAGAGGGAGAACCGCTCAGCCAATTCATGTTTTAAGGAATTATTGGTTACAAGTATGTCTTTTTGGCCATCCATGAATTTTCTCTGGTTATGAAATAGATAGTGGATCGATATGTATTGGTTTTTTCTTTCCTTGAGTCGAGAAACTGTGTGAATTGGTGATATTTATATGGAATGAATTGTTGGTGGTTTTCATTGCAATAAAATTTGAAGTCACAGATTTATTGGTCGTTCTGAGTGTTGGAATCCATAAAGGTTCTCTGTCATCCTTGTTGGTTTTGGTCAGAGGGTTTCATTTGGTTTAGATTGGTTGGTGGTATCCACGCCTTTGTATTCCATACCTGGTATTTTGTTGTTTTGGAGTTTTGACCACCTTTTGTCACCGTGCTTTGCTTCACTTGGGTATGAGTTCATTCATGTTACTAATGTTGCATAGTGGGTTGTGATGGTCATTTTCCAAAGGGATTTATTAAGGTGACTATTATTTCTTGGCCCTGTCCTATCTCAACATTCTCGGGTTGGCTGGTAGAGACACGAGGGTTATACCTTGTGTGTGATAATTATCATTATAGGGAAAAAAAGGGGCCTTTATCCTCTACACATAGACTCTCCTGTCATAGAAATTGTCACCTTTTCTATGAAGACATTCGTGGTATACCTTGTGCATGCACCATTGGTCTCAGAGGTTCTCTCTGGATGTTGGGGGGTGCCTCCATGTCTCCGTGTGTTGTTCCATAGGTCCAATCCTTGATTACTCCAAGCTCGGTTTTGATAAAGGAAACCCATTATGTCATGTTGGATACATGGTCGATGGTTATGAATTGGTGATGCATCGTCGATAATGTTCTATTATTAACTCGTCTTTGTTTATTATCCTTACAATGTTTTTCACATTAGTACTTAGTCACTACAATTGGTTATTACGATAATCTAATTGATAAACTCGACATTGAAATTGGTTGATTGAAGAATGGGGTTGATACACAGTCACTATCTTTTGCATTGAAGTTATCAGAATGTTAACTCAACATTAGTTTACAATTTATTAATGATGCTTCGCACATGATGCATTGGTATGTGTGGCGTTCCTACAACTTGAGTCAATGATTACCGTGACTATGTGTTTTTAATGGCCAAATAGTTATTGAAATCGGGATGACTATGGCATTTCCATCCATTGTATAAGTTATGGTTATTTGATTGCATCATCGAGGAGGGGCACAAGTTTTTACACAGTATCCTTTTGTTGCAGTTTGATTAATTTGAGCAATACTATTGTTGCCTCCTTGTATTGGATTGATGGCTCGACATGATAGGTTGAGTCAATGATACTGTGATTGTGTGTTTTAAAATTTTCAAATGGGAATGTTGCATCGCGGTAATTATGGCATGGTTATCCACTGTACTTGTTATCAATATTATCTGATTGCGCCATTAGAGAAGGTCATGGGTTTTTAAACATGGCTTTGCTGCAATTTGATCGACTTGTGTTATGAGATCGGGCATGTTGTTGCTACCTTGTTATATTGGATCGATATCCCAACACTGTAGATGTTTAGATTCAGAGTGATTGAACATATATAGTCATGCAAATACTCTTGAGGTTTGTCGGATGTCTTTGTATTCCACAACATAGTATGTGTTGAATGGTGATGGTTACCTGTGAGTTTAAATGGCAAGTCAAGATCTTGCATTTAAAATATTGATGGTTGTATGTGGTTGTTTGTTATGTGTATTGATGAATATCATGATTTTTAAAAGTGGTAGGCACAAGTGTTGTGAAAGTATAACCTCATTGCAATTTAATTATTAAAAGACGGAATTGAGCACGACCTTTGAGTTGTATTTGATGATTGAAATAATTCGTGAGCAGTGATTGATTTTGATGCTAAAACAGGGTGGAAATAAGTGATTTTTTATGCATTTGGGAATTGTTTTAAAATATTAAATGGATAAATGAGAGGAACTGAGCTCCATTACATATTGTTGTGGAATGCATATTGTCTTGTTTGATGACACTGTGTTAAATATTTGATTACGAACAGTGAGCAAGTTAATGCACATGATTGCTTGAACTGTACATAGTAATTGTTTTGGGGTCTCAGTGGTCATTTGGTTGGTGTGTTTCCTTTTACATAATGATTTTATGGATCACTTAATTAATTTTATGAGCAATAATCGCTCTCTTTCCCTACCATTATTTCACTTTCTGCTAATTACAACCCCCTCGCCTTCCCACATTCATTTTTCACTCACTGTTCTAAAATTTGATTACAGTGAAGAGGAATTTTGTATTGAAGTAGTTTAGAGTCACATTTTCCTGGTTGGATTACAGTGATGTTTTATTTGTTTTTCATTACAGTTGATTGTTTGTGGTCTTTGAGAAGTAACCATGTTTATTTTCGCCCTCATTTTATCATTTTTTGTTAAATACAAGCCCCTTCACATATCCCAAGACCTTTTGTTCACCCCCTACTCATTGACAATAGTTAAACAATTTATATGGATCGGATTGCATGAGCATGATATGTTTTTGAGCCAAAATATATTTCATATTTTTGAAGAGTTATCATGTATGGTTGTTAAAAGGGATATTTTCTAATCAACCATGCATGTGTGAATGAGATTTTTTAGTCAAGGTCTCCATGGCAAAGGCAACCGAGGGACAGGTAATTGGAACAGAGGCCCAAGAAGGCCAAGGTTATCCATACACTTTGATGTCGACTCGCAAGTGTTATGCCAGTTGTTTCAGGCCCGATTTTTCAATTGGATTGGGCAAGGAGTTGTCCAAACTAGGCTTGAAAGGACTCCTTTCCAATCTCCACAAGCCCTTGGTATTCCCATGCCCCCTCATGTCTCATTGCAACCCAAGGTCCCTGAAAAGAATGGATGGAAAGAGATTGTCCACTTGACAATCTCCCAACATCGTGGCTGGACCAATTTGTCCTTACCTACTCCCCCGCCTGTTAACCATATTTCCCAAGTTGCACCTGTCCACTCACTAGTTCAATCCTCTCATGCTAGAAAGAGGTTGAACACTGAGGCCCACCATGCCCTTGATGAAGAAAAATCCACTTCTACCCCTTCCTCACCCTCCAGTGGCTCTGATAAATCCGTGTCTTCCCAGATGCATTTGAGGGATGATTTTTCTCACGTGATCAGCGAGATTAGGCCTAAAGGCTCAGCGCAGCCAAAGGAAAATTCAGGAAAATCAAAGGGTGACAGCAACAATCAAGGAAATATTGCAACTCAGAGTGGGAAATATGGTTTTTAAGTTTTTATGTTATTTATTGTTGATGATAGTTGACTTTAGAAGTTTTGGACATGTTTTCTTTGGATATATGGGTAATATATTTTTTGAAGATAATTTCAAATATCAATGAGATAAATTGTCAAATGTTAATGTGATGATGGGAGTCACAAGGGGTCCCACCTACTAGTTATTATTTATTTATAACCCTTATTATGATTATTACTTTTCCCCCTGACTAAAAAGTTGGTTGAGTCTTTAATTAACTTAACTAATGAGGTGGTTCAACTACCTCAACCAATTCTTAATTGCTTAAAGGAAAAAGGAAAGGGAGGAACAAGAGGAGGATAGAAGGAGAGGCATACCAAGGTTTTCTCTTTGAGTTTATGTTGAGATAGTTCAGTTTTCATTCGCTCCTTAATTTATCACAAGTCTAATTTTGTTTTATGATAGCAGGGTCTTACTTTAGAAAACAACATTTAGGGCTGAATTACATCATTAGACACTTGTTTTTCAGAGGTGTTGATCTATCTTTGATATTCTGTGTAGACTTGTCTATTTGCAAATTAGTTTTCACGAGTGAAAAAGGATATTGTGCAGAGTCGAGTGGGAAGCAATGTGTGGCAATTTGATCCAGCTTTTAGAGGTCAATTTTGATTTTCTGTCAAAGGTCCTTTTGTATGTTCCATTAGGGATGTCTAAGTTTGACTTTGGTCTGAAATTTTTGTATGAGATTTTGTAAAGAAAATGACTCTTTGGTGAATTAGAATGAAATAAAGGATTTATTTATGTCTCTTCTATCTTAATTATCATATTGGTGTCTTACTTTTGTCTTTACACTTGTTTCAACAACTATTATATTCAGAAAATCATATTAAAATGAATTTTCCAGCAAGCTTTTATTTGTGAAAAAGACTAGCCTAAGCACTTGTAATTGATACTTGTGAGTTAGGATTTTATTTTTGATGGCTATAAACCTAGGGTGGCATTCCCTTCTATTTTTATTTAGCCAACCAGAATATGAAAATGCTTGAGTAAGATCATTTCATATATTTTCCTCAACACTCATTAGTAAAAGGTGTTGGGAAAGGGTCATGCTTGCAGGTAGAGTTAAGGATTATGTATTCTACACAGACCCTAATGTGCTTTGTGCCTTTCTTGATCTGGATGACTATTGGGCTGACCCATTCTGCTTCTTCCACTGCAAAAATAAGTCTATCTTCCAACATATTGTCTATTTCCCTCTTAACCTTCTCTTTCACTCTGGGGTTAAGGCGATATGGTCTATGCCTCACAGGATTTGTTCCTGGTTTTAATTCAATTTTCATCTCTCCCATAGCTCCTTTAATCCATTGTATCTCTGAAAATGTCTTTGGGAACAAATCCTCATACTCTCACAACAAACTGTGTATTTCTTGGCTAGTTTTCTCATCCCAATAATCTCCCACCATAGATATCTTAGGTTTCTCTATGGTCCCTATATTAAATTTCCACAACTTCAATGGGTAATTATAAGAACCATCAGTCTGGCTGGGTATGATGTTCTGTATTTATTTGTTCCCTTATGTCTCCTTAATATCTAAGTTTCTTAATTATTCTAATTCATCTAGGATTTCCAAATCCTTCTCAATGTTATAGCATTCTATAGGTCTCTTGTCCAAGTTTAGGTGAATATTAGTATGAAGTTCTCGGCTATGCTTTGCGCGTTTTTGTTTACTAGTGTCTTTAAAAAGGAATTATTTAATTCTTTGCAGGACTAATTCAAGCTTAGGGTACTTACTTGTAAATGAGAATTCCTTGCAAAAGTGATATTCCAACATTTTCCAGTCATTGGTCTATCTTCTGGTTTCTTCATGCATGAACCAAGATTTTAGAATTGGACCTAGTGAATGGGTAAATACTTGAACCCAGAAGAGAGATGGTGTTTCCGTAACTTTCCACTTTGTCACACATTGTTCAATATGTGCTTTAGGATCAGACTATCCGTTGAACAATTTTGCAACATGGAAATCCGTCTGCATCTCTGATTCCAACTGCTCCTTATCTTGAAATCTATATTTGATAGCTTGATTCACATCATCTGAATTTTCGAGTAAGGCTTTGTGATTGGCCCACCATCTGGTAGGGGTGTCCTGGAGGGATAAATCCAATAATAAGATCCTTTGATCCTCCACTACCTTTTCTTCCATGCTAACCAAAAAACTGTTAAATCCTGAGGTACCATCATATATTGGGTGTTCTCTAACCTGGGTTCCAACCCATCTAATTTCCCTGATAGTTGCACATCTTCTTTAAAATATTTCATATGATCCTTTCTTCCAATTGTCAAATTCTAGTTCTGAATCTTCATCCATTGATTCTATACTCCTCCAACTTACTGATCCATCAGCAGTAGGATTTATGTAACCTTCTCTTAATCTTGTTGTTACAGCGTACAACTGATCCAGGTCTTCTCCCTCCATATTTTTGTTTGTTGGCTCCGTGTATCGAGGGCCTACATACAGATCCAAGGGTTTAACTACTTTTATTTCATCTTCCTCAAATGCCATAGTGTATTTTTTTAGGTCAATCACCACATAGTTTTCATAGGCCCAATCAATACCGAGTAGTGCGAGATAAGAGTCCTTATCCCCCATTATTTCGATAACCTCAAAATCAACTACATTCTTCACTCCCGAAACATCTATTTCCACATTCTCCAGTCTTCCTATTGGGAAAATGAAATACTGATTGACCATTCTTAGCTGGATTGAGGAATATGTCAACTGGGGTTTCCCTAAGGATTCCCTAGTATTTTTAGGTAGCATGTTAACATCAGATCCTAGATCTAACATAACATCCTTAATCTCAAACTTGTCTAGCTAGGCTACTAATCTAAACTCTTTTCCAGTTCGTACTTTCCTTATCTGCACTCTCTGAGTAATCTTCTCAGGAAGATTAGTCCTTATTGTTGTTTCTGTAGATTCTTAATTACCTAGTACTAGGTACAACACATTGCACAATTTTTTTGTCAATTGGTCATTCCCAAGAATATCATAAAATAAATGAAACCAAAGGTCAACTACATTTTCTGGTTTCTCAGGTTGTCTCATCGGGCCTACAGAGTTTCTGGGTGTAGGGGGTGAAGCAGGGAATTGCGTAATCTTAGGGTAAACAATAGGCTGAGGGGGTTTCTCTTGCATCTCAGAGCTAAGGATATTCTAAAATACTTATATGGTGTTTTTAAAGAACAACTTATGTTTCATAGGATCATGCATGTGTTCCTTAGGTGCTGCTTTCTGGATTTGAGGTAAATTATCAGCATCAACACCATTCTTTCCCCCTCCTAGAGTGAAGATATTAAGGTTGGGCATTTGTACCCTAATAACTCTCTTGATCTCTGAAATGATGAGATGAGTTCCTCATTGGTGTACCCCATATTCCCATTTTGCAATTAGTTCTGGGAAATCTTCAGTTGTGTGCCCATTGGTTCTGTAGTGGGAGCACCATGTCTTCCTCAGATGAGGAAAATATCTAGCCATGTGGCTTTCCTCATCACAGTTTTATCATCTACTTGGTCCTCTTCCCCCGGTTCTTCCTCCTCTGAGTTCTCCTCTGGCTCCACCTCCTCGACCTCTTCTTGGTCCCTGAGGGGTTTCATTCACCCTAAATGTTGTTTAATCCAGCTTGTCCGCAAGTGCATCGAACGCTCTACACTGATTGGTAGTATGTGTAGTAGATGCTCAAAATTCACAATGTACAATATTCAGTACTATTGAATAATTTTGAATAATGGAGCTCTGCCTTGGCCCATGCCCATGTATTCGGAAAATCTTGCAATACTCAACTACTGGCATTTCTTGGCTACCTGGAAAAGAATGATATGGGGTGGGATTATGGAATGGTAAATTCGCAGATACTTGTGCAACTCCTCCCGTCGGTCTTGGTGAGGGTCCCATCGAATTCTGAGGAGGTCCCATTTCCCTCATTCATGGACTTTTTTTCACCATATGTCCTTCTGTGTAACATCCAATACACCAGACCTGCAGTCGTCTTGGTCTAAGTATCGTCAATTCTTGAATATTTTCTATAAGCACTGATATTTTCCCTTGTAATTGCACCAAATTTGCATCTGATGGGGGTATGGTCACTCTCAGGATCCCTAGATATCCTTCCATGGATTCAATCTTCATTGATTTTTCCAAGGCATCTATCAAAGTGGTTATCCGTTGTTGCGTTAACGGAATCTGTGTCAGAGGTAGAAATCCATAAATATACCATTATCTTTTATGTTCCTCATGAATTAAATGTGTTAACCTCTCTATAGAATCTTTAAACTTCTGGCTATATTCCTAGGTTGATTCACCTTCCCTTTGTTGAATCTCTCACAACTCAGACAGAGCTTCTTGTTTTGACTGAGGTAGCTTAAACTCCGCTATGAACTTTGTCCATACCTGGTCAAGTGTGAATGTTTGACCTTGCATTCCTGACACTCTTGGCTCAATAACCTTCATGTACCATTTGATATCACGGTCTCTCAAGGTACTCTCGAATTCAACAAATTTATTCGCATCCAGAGTCCCTCTGGACCTCTAGATTGCTTCATAAAAGAACCAATGCTACTCAAAATCTTCGTCTCCTTTACCCCAAAATTATGGGTATCGAGCAATTGAACCTCTCACGTTACCATCCATTGCCTATCTTTATTATCCTATCAAAACAAAACCCGACGGTCCTGGTTGTGACCTACCATGGGATCCCAATTTCCTCCTTGCACTCCCACTTCCCGGTTGTGACTGACTAACTAGCTATACTAGAACATAAATAGCATAAGAAGGTAGTATTGAATTTACCACTTGTATAGAAGACACTTAGGGTATGGGTGATTTGGGGTTGGTGCTTATGTCTTCGGGGTGGGTTTCTTTGATCTGGGGGTCTCATTCTCCTTCTCTTGAGGGGTCTCTTTAGCGAGATTCCCCATCTTTCCTAGAATCGAGGATGAATATTCTCTTTCTTCTTCAAGATCCACGTTGGATTCCTTATCCCTTGATTCTAAACCTTCTCCTTCTTATTCACCCTCCTAGGGACATCTTCCTCTCTTTTGTTCTCTCTCACTCAATCTTTGACTAGATAGTATTTCATGTCTTCTCATCTTTCACAACTCTTCCACCTGTCCTTCCTCTACTTCACCTGGTTCGACTTCTTTCCATAACTTCTCGGATTGTTTTGTTTCTTTCTTGATCTTACCACGCCACCACTTCTCAACTATGGTGGCTCTTTTCAAGGTTCGCTCGTCTCTTGAGTCCATTTCTTTCTTCTTTCCCCATTTTTCAAAGAACCCTCTCCCCTCTCTTAGGCCATGAATCCACCCCAAAATCACCCCACCCCAAGCGATGGTGTTTACGTTGCCATCCCAATCAAGGGCATAGTCAACATCCCCTCTTCCATCAAGAAAACCTTAAACCGCAGGGGGATTTATTTCAACAGTCTTCCCCTTGTGTATTTCTTGAAATCTGCTTCTTCTCATGAAAAATATTGGTGATGCTCAGCTGCAAACTCGATAAGGTATCCTTCTAATGTGGTATTGACCCAGAAATCGATTACTCGCGTTACTGGGATATCCAGCCGATGAAGTGTTGTGATATCTTCTGTATCCCAAGAACAGGTGTTCTTAACTCGTTATAGGAATTTAGAAGCTTCATGGAGCCTATCTATCTAGTGGAAAAGTTATTTTGGGAACTTAACCCAAAATATCTCGTACTAGTCGCTCTATTTTTTTGAGTAAAAGACTACCTCCCGTGTATATTTCACAGATTTTTCTCTCAACTCCACTTCTTTCCATATGAAGGCGTTGCAATTTCTCTCCCACCATTGGTGAATATTATATCTGTGAATCTGTGGAATCATTCTCCCTATAGGTTCCCTTTTAAAGCAGGTCACAGCAACGGAACCATTTTGATGGTGTAGAATTGATCAGACCAGGGTCCTTCTCAAGTTACCAACAAAAGGTACCATGTAGTCTAGAGCGTTGGCATTTTCATCTCCTCTGAAGAGAAGAAGTCTCACCTGAAGTGCAACCAAGAAATAAGGATAGGGAAGGGAAAGGATAATACTTGGGTGGGTTCCTAGAACCTTCAATATTCACCATGATCTTGCACAAGATAAACCAATTATAGAACATATTTGAACTCATGCATATAAGAATTAAAGATACTTAAGTTGTGAAAAGAATTTATAAACAGAGACATCATATTGAGCTTATCAATCATAAATAAGTACTGTAAATATATAATGAATAAGAATAAACATAGTATGACACATTATATTTCAAAATTTCAGGTCCTTCTTCATCTATTATCTTCAAAACTTATCGAGTACAATCTCAGAGATACATCTTGGTACTCTATTACATACTTCTAACTCCGGACTCATGTCGCAGAGCTCTATCTACCCAAAAACTCTATACAAATTACAAAGTACAACCTTTGATTCAAAACAACAACACCCAAACTATCAACACTAACCAACCCAACCTGACAAGAACAAGAACCCTTTTACAATAGTATGCATCTGATATATAGATTGTGTGGGATCTTCTAGCTTTGGGCTCGCATGCTTTCTTTTTCTACTGTAACTAATTTTTCCTTGTTGGTGTTGCATTGTCCCTGTACGCAATCGATTTATGTTACTTTTACTTGATCTATTGTCCAGCTTCTTTTGTAGCTTTGCACAACTCGTGTTAAAAAAAAACTGGGACTGTAGTCCTTCTTACACAACTTCAAATCCAAAACCGAAGGGCCCAATAAGTCTCAAATTCCATAGCCCAACGCCACCACAAGTCGAGTGACTATATGTCATACTATCATTATATCACCAACCTATGCCAGTCATGTTGGGGATTGGTCGACAACCTCTGCATGCCATTTTGAAGACTCACAACCAGCCATTGCATGTCATGCTAGGGGCATAACTCTAGTTTCCATGAGTCATACTGACATCACATCTCAAGCCTTTGTGCATCATGTGGGAGATGAAACCCCAGCCTCTTCCAATCACACTGATATATTGTTGCTTTCCATTGTCAATGATGTTGGGGGAATTCATATGATTGAGAATCCTATATGTGTCAGATGTATGCCCAAGTTCCTTTGTAGGATTTGCGAAGGAGATCAACTTCATTTAAGTCTTTCTACTATTGGGATACCGGAAGCGTGGTCCTCACCTCGAGGCCCTTTGGGTTCTAATATGTATTTGGTTTCCCAACACTTGTTTTCTCCTATGGTTGGTACAACAGTCATGCCGATGCAATCTTCAGTTGACACCCCTCTTCCTTTAGGGGTTGATGCATCTCTTGACTTTGTTGTCTCGCATCCTATTCAACCAACAGTCATGTCGATGAAATATTCAACCGACACCACTCCTATTTTGGGGTTTGATGCATCTCTTGACCTTTGTGTCTCACATCCTATTCAACCAATGGTTTAAGAAGTGGTCAGGTCGATGCAATTTTCAGTCAATCCTACTCTTTTAGTTCTAGTTCTATACCTTCTATATCATGTCCTTAAAATTTGTAGCCATGTACCTTATGAAGAAGAGAGAGTGTTACTCTCCCTCCAAGTCTTGGAGAGATTCCCTTTGACTGGGATGGTCTTTTGGGGTATCCAATTCCTCCTCCTATGCCATTTCAAGTAAGATACGCTATTTGATATATTGTGGAGAAGGTAACCTCCGCTAGCACTTTATCCTCATCGACTTGGAGAGCTTCGGGTTTTCCCAAGATTATGTCATCTATTCGTAAGATGTTTACCTTTCACATAAATCCTACATGGGATCCTTGGCCTCCCCCATGATATGCTGCCTAGAAACCCCCCAACAAGTTTGAGTTAAGCTCTTTTTTGACTCGTCTAAAAAGAGAAAATATTGTCAAGTGAATATGTCTCTTTCACACTTGTAAATTGGATTTGAAAGGACTTATATTTGGTGAAATGTTATCCCTTTTTAAAACCAGGTAGACTAAGATTACGAAAAAGGACATTTTTTGGCGTTAAGTTGTGATTCCATCTCATGCACTTACTTGCAGTATTGAGCCTATTTCTAGTTTTTGCTTTTTCATTATAAGTCATTTACCTTAACACTCTACAATCTCAACCAAGCAGAGCCTTGTTTATATCCTTTTCATCTTGACACCCTATACCCAGGATGATCAGGGGATCAAATTTTGCTCAAAAATTCAAAGTGCTCGGAATTGCTTCAAATTGGATGAGAGCGTAGGCCTCGTCATTGCAAACCCAACACAACTTGTTTGGGTTCAAACAGACATTTGAAGTGAAAGATATCGTGTTCTGTTCAAATTTACAAATAGGCAAAAAAAAGGGTTGCTAACTGTACAGTCCTTACAGTCCGTACGGATGATGACATGGCAGGTCGTATGGCATGTGGTAGGCTATACGACACATGGCAAGATGGCATTCAGATAGTTGGAAGGTGACTTGGCATGTTTGATAGCAAATGGAGTGACGAAACTTGGCCCAGTTAATGGTCACCACATGTCATCTATTATTTGGTTAAAACTTATGTCGTTGGCTGGAGTCGACCCCGTGAGCTCCGGGCAAGGGCAATGACTTGGAAAAGAGCCACCAAATAGCATGCCATTGCTCGTTACTTATTATATATGTGGCACGAATTGTATTAAAGTTTGAATGTGTGGGTGGTTTGGGCCACGACCGGTTCGGGGCTTAGCCCCAGCCCTTGGTCACGTGCTATATAATATATGACCCACAACTATGGTGTATGGCACACACGCGTGGTTAACATTTGTTCCAATGTTTATTACAATGATCACCATTTGGCCTTTGACCATTGGCTTTTGAAACGGGAACCCATATTTATGCTAGCGCACGGTCGCATGGGTTGATATGACCCGGCCCTTGACAGTTAGGGGCTAGGTGCACCCATAACTGTCCTACAGTTCACACCGTTTGTGAGGTTGTGTCCAGTGCTAGGTTTCTACACTTAAATATGCATGTGGGATAGGTTGAGTCATGAAAGGTGTGTTTTGTAGATGCAGAGACAGCAAGCTTGAAGGGGGGACTTCCAGGAAACCTATCTTCTTCAATTTTTGGCCAAACGAGGTGCCAAAAAATCCCAACTAGGGGTTTTTAGACGTTTTGAAGCCATTGGAGTAGTCTATTTGGCAGTTTGAGCATTGTAAAGCACATTTTTGATCACTTTGAGCAAATAATACAAATGATCCATTGGAAGTTGGACCAGCAGATGTAGCCCAAGAGAAGGGTGAACTCCTTTATCATTTGTTGTGTTATGTGTTTTCTGATCATTGATTATGCTACTAATTATATGCATCTTGAATGAGTAAATCCTATTATATGTTGTGTTGCAAAGATGATCCATTTGCATTTTTAACACATAAAATTTTACTTGCAAATATTTTCAAGAATACAAGTCTTCTTCATTTTTAGATCAAGTTGGTATCAGAGCATAGGTTTTTGAAGACTTGATTATTTCCAAGTGTTTTGTTTTCTGATGCTCACAAGGTTGAAACTCACAAGAGGAGAAGNTCAACTTGTAGAGCCAAGTTCTCATCCTTCAAGGAGGAAGCATATACCATCACCGCAAGTTTCAAGGAGGCATTCACCAAGTATGGCTCATGAAGGGAGTCATGAACAAGTTCCTGCAGAAAATGAAGATCTCAGAAAGGCTTTCATGGAAATGAGAGAGATGATGAAGATATTGATAGAAAGGAATACAAGGTTGCAAGGTGAAGGCTCCAACCCTTCAAATCATAAGGGAGACAATGGTGATAAAACTCCAAATGGAAATGGAGGGAATGGTGCTTCTCCACCACCCTCTCCTCCATCTTCTTCTTCTTCTGTTTCTTCTACCAATTCAAGACCTCTTCCAAATTCTCCAAAGGGACATGGTAAAACTTCTTCACAAATTCCTTCATTAAAGCTTGATATTAAATTTGAATTGCCAATATACAATGGAGAAGTTAATGCTGAGAAATTAGATAATTGGATACGTCAGATTGATGTATATTGTAGAATACAAAAAATTCAAGATGATGAAACCAAAATTCAGCTTGCTTCTTTAAGATTGGATAGTGCAGCACTCAATTGGTGGGAATCCAAGACTCAGGAGGACATGAAGAAGCATGGTAAAATTTTAAGCTCTTGGAATGATTTTATTTTTGCAATTAAAAGACAATTTTATCCATTGGCATATAAGCAAAAAGCTACTATGGATTGGCAAAATTTTAGACAAGCTAAAGGACAGAATGTGCAAAGATTTACTCAAGAATTTAGGAGAACATCTTTGGTTTTGGGAGTAGATTTGTCTTCTCAAGAAACTTTACTCAAATACATTGGAGCTTTACATAGTTATTTGAGACATACTATACTCATGTTTAATCCTTCAAATCTAGATGAAGTTTGTGTTCAGGCCACTCATTTGGAAGCAAGAGGAAGGAACGAAACTCATGAGGGT
>JASDQU010682787.1:27128-46050 GCA_032191745.1 Picea mariana | reverse complement strand
TTTAAAATCACTTTAAGTTATAAAGTACATTCACTTTATAAAAGCACTTTATTTAAAAAGTCACTTTACAAATAAAACATATCTAGGAATTATGACTTTATGTCCTCCCCATGACAAAACACAAAAGCATGAATGAGGACATCCCTTGTTATATTTCAACAATAAATACTTTGTTGGCTTAGAAGTTAGAGGATTCTATTTATATATTAAACATCCATGTAACTAGTTGTGAAGAAAATCTTTGATTCAGATCTTCAATGAGATTTATATTCCTACAAATTACTATTGTAATTGAAAACATGCATTCCAAAAGAAAACATAAATTGTAACTCGACATAGATATCACTTGTTCACTAGATTAATGACATGGTATTTTTATGGCACAAATCACATTCTTTCATTCACCACTAGAATGGTCCTGTGACATAATACAAAATACAACTTGTCTCTTAGTCTTCAATGGAAGATTTAACCTCTACAAGGATCCATAAACAACATTAAGAAGATAAAGATTTACCTAACTTTTAACTGAGAACAAAGAGAAACTATTCTAATATTAAACTAACCTGAACAACATATAAACTTACTGCAATTACAAATATAAAATTACAAAAATTAAAATCACAACGTTAGTCAAGTTGGTGGGCCCTCCCAACTGGCTTCACACTGCAGAAAAATTATAGAACTAAGAGGGAATCACAATCACACAAGTATAACTCATAACATCAACTCAATTGCTATTTATATTAATGAATCAAGGTTCAACAACATAGATAACATAACAAAGTAATAATATGGAGAATGTTGATTGATGGATACATCATCTAAGATTGGTTATATACACATTCATTCATAAGAGTGCACAAGTAAAACCCAAGAATGGATCCCCTATGTCACACCTTGGACACATCATTTACAACAATGACATACAAAAACATAAATGGTTTAATATTTAAGCATTACTCATAAAAAGATAGATCAGAAATCATTTCAAATGATATTCTCATGATATGTCAATGCATGAGAATATCTCCATTCTCGACCATGACCAAATCCCTTGTTGGAGGCATTGGAGATCTCACCCTCTACCTATGTTTGGCGTATGTTTTGAAAAACAATGTAACATGAAATATGGGTGAACCCATTTGAAATAAACTACCGTATCTCCCAAACCATGCACTTTCTAATAAAATAATTTATTGCTTTCTCAAATTAGGGTGTTCTGCACAAAACCCATGTTTTAGATTCTCCAGATTCATCTTCATCAACCCATAAATCACATTTGAAGATTGATTCCTGGAAATTGTTGCTAATTTTGGTTGAAACGTTGATCAAGACTTGGAGGTGGCCATGTTGGAGCTGGGTATAACATGGATAACATAAAATCATGTCGATGGGTCTAGGAACAAAACCCATATTTTCTATCCTCTTCTAGAAGCTCGGGTATATGCCAAACGACGAGGTGGGTTACATTATCTCAACTTAGGAAAAATCCTCATTAGCAATAATCAACTCTTGAATTAACAACATAATTACCTTGTGAGCGCTAAATGAAATTTCCATTAAAAGTCTCAAGATGACGTGATGAAGGGAGTGGTGACAAGGTGAAAGGGAAGGATTGAGTGGTAAAAAAGGAGGTATCTGGTAGTGAAAATATCTTCAATTTAGAGGCCCAACATCTCCCCCATGCTTGAGATTTTGCATGTCCTCATGCAAATAAGATATATAGTTGGTGTCTTGCTGTAAAAAGTATTAAAAAATGAGCAAAATTTTATCAATAAGTCAACTATGTGAAGAGTATGTGGCATCATATGTTGAAATTGGAACTCTCCCTCTTCTGTTTTGACTTGAGTTTCCTACTCAATGTTTGGTTGTGTAGTGCCAACAACTGAGCCTTCTTATCTCATTTCTTATTAAGCTTGAATAGTTTCTTATTTTTTGATGTCAACTTTTCATTTGCTTTTTGAAGCTAAGCACTTTGTTTCTTTAAAGCTGCATTTTGATACATATTCAAGATCTTGAATTCTTCAATTTATGCTTGTAGTATTCCATTTTTCTTATCCTTCTTATTCAATTTCAAAGAGACTGGACTGCTTGGGATGTTGGAGGACATCGTTTGCTTGGTTGGCTCATAACACTCTATGTCACAATAAAAAGCCTTGAATGTTGGTGTAGAAGGTCCAATGGATCTGGGTTGCTGATATGCATAGGACTTGAGTTCAAAGGTAGCTATAAACCTTCTTTGCTAATTACAATTATGCTTTATTTCTATTAGCTTGGTGTGCATGGAAGTGATGCTTTTAATATTACATGGAGTGGTTGGTAATGGGGTTTTATAAGGTTACTCTTCTTTTGAGCAATTGACACCGCCAATGAATGGATATGGAGTTGGAAAGTGTTCAAGCAAGGTTTGAACGATATGCAAGTTTGAGTCTCATTTTGAATCCTACAAGTGATTGGAAATGAGGTGGGAAATTATGACAATGGGTGATCAATTTCAAAGGTTGATATACATGCATGCATTAATTGACAATGAACAAAAATCATCATTTAAAGAGGTAGTGGAAATGATATTGTGACGTGGGCTTGGTAATGGTAGGTTCTTTAGGTGGAAAGGAATAAGGAAAATATATAGGAAGATAATGGATATAAGTGGACAATATAGATAAGGGTATGGTATAGGCATTGTAGGAAATGTCATATGTGAATATTTACATAAGGAATGAGCTTAAGGTTTTCTCATTTTTATAACTTTCCTTGTTCTTAGTAAACTAGAAAAATCTCAAAAGTTGATTTCTTACCTCAAGTTTACCTGAGTGGAAGTCTGAAATTAGCACCCATGAAATGATGTATGTTGGATTTGATGGCTACAAAGAGAGAGTAGACCTAAAATTGTTGTGCGTTGAGATGAACCAACTAAATATTGTTGAACCAACCGAGTGTTGATTCGAGAGTGACCAACTATTGTTGTTGAGACTATTTGTTGCACAATAATGAAAAAAATGAGTGATATTGTTGATGTAGACATGTGAAGTGATGGAGAAAAAAGACTATAGTTGCTTGGGTAGCTCTAGACTCTTATCCTAGAGCTAATGAACTTCAAATTGCAAGACAGACTCCAGTCGGTTTGTTATAGGTCATCCTGTAACTAATATAGGGGTCCTATAGCAACTGAAAATATTGGTTACAGGATCGCATGATGGTTACATGACTGTGTGTATATGTTGAGAATATAAATGATGGAGCTACTGTTGGAGAGATATGATGTTTATCACCTACAAAACACCATCTTGGAATGCTAAAATGCTGACAAGAATAGAGGGGACTTTATACAGTGAATTTTTACCATGATCATACTAATAATCCATACGTTGAGAATTGGAAATGGAACTTTGGAAAATATTTGACCTTGATTTATTAGAAGAACTAAATCAAATATAACTGTTGATCAGTTGAAGATGAGACCTTTCATACTAGCGCTAGAGACAATTTCTAAAAAAAATCAATTTTTTTTTTTATTCCGCCTCTCTAAGTCCATGTCGCAAAAGAAGGAATTAAATTTATCATGAAATGTTGTCTTTTGTGTAGGATGGGATAATGGAAATGTTGAACAAGTGGTTGTTGGAAGTGGCTATTGAATAAACTTTAGAAAGAGAAAATGAATTGTTGAAAACTATTTGTTAGGATCATTAAACCGTATAGTCTTCGTCCATATCCTCCATGGGTACAATTCAATCTATGCAAATGGATTTACTTGAATTCGAACATAGAAAGAAAACATTGGATTACTGACCATTAATGCAAATCATTAACCAATGTGAGACAACTCACCGATGATGAAAATGAGTGTCAATGTACCCAAATACATCTTGACAGGCACGAACAAATGAGTTGGAGTCGAGTCACCTGTAAGTTTTTTCAATTGAGAGACCTTGATGAATTCCCATTGTTGACAACGAGGAGGCTTACCCTTGATGTCTGCGACTCCCAAGGTAGTTTTATATATCTCTGACCCTAATCCCAGATAGTGTGTTGAAGTCAATGGGAAAAGGTTTGTCGGAAGGCGGGCCTTAAGGAATCCCACATCATTCGACACGAGCATAAAACATGAATGATTTTGAAGAACCATAATACAAGATTGAACCAATATGTATAACTTTATTGAGAATTTTCATGTCGGTTGCTTGGTTTTCAAGCAAAAATCATGTCGAGTTGCACCAGTAAATTGGTTTATTTACTATTTTACTATTTTTCTCTTTACTATTTTATTCATTTATTTACACTATCCTCCTTTACTTGAAAATTAAAATATTTTCTCAAGTGTAGGAGTATTTCCAATGCATCCATGTATCCAATAGGATCTCTGTTAAACTCATATCCAGATTTGAAATGTATACCTCCATGATTGTCAACATATGAGAGACCAGTTGTTCTAGTAAAGATGGTGCTAAGAAATGTTGAACAATGAGGCAATATGGTGACTTGGTGACTGTGTGGAACCAAGTCTCAATATAGTCTGTCTCCTCAACTCTCTTTGGTTGTCATGCTTTAAAGTTTTTTGGAAAATTGCTCATGATATTCCATAATGCATAAGGGATTTGGTGACAAACATGCGATAAATTCTTCGATCTTTGGATCTAGTGTTGTTCGTTCTCCATTCGATGTTGTCCATGAGTCTTCTATATGCTTTCAAGGTTGATTAAGGAAGACTGCTAGATGTTTTTCTTGTGGATCGAGATCATGGATCTCCTCTATTTCTCGAGATGCATATTCCTCCCCCATGACAATTCTGAACTTTGGACAAGGGTTTAAGAAATTCATTGTAGTGATAAGTCCTTTGCTCAACAAATTATTGAACATTTTCAAGTTCTTTCTTTTGATCTAGAGCTCCTTCTCATAAATGGATCAGTAGTATGGGGGTTCTTACAACACCTTAGAATAAGGAAAAGAAATGAAAACACACCACTCCAAGCAAACTTAAGCAATATGAAAAGCATTCATGTATTCAAAATCCTCATGCCATTGGGACCCCGTGTCACCAAGTTATATGTTCACACAAGTTAGTTTGTTCATGAATAAAAACACACTTACATAAAAGAATAACTAAAGAATTGAACTATGAGTGCCCTAATCCCTTTAGCATCTCCTCGACAACGACACCAAAAATGTTAGTCAAATTATATGTATAATTTCTGGACAATAAATCTATCAATTTGGGAGTCTATAAACTTAGAGATGCAAGCACATGAAATGCATGATTAAATCCTAAATTGTTCCTATTCTTCAAGAAAGATTCTAGGTTCTAATCTAACACTTCAAAGAAAAATCACTCTTCAAATCCTAACCTATTGAAAACAGAAAAGAAAACCACTACAAAAATATTTCTCTCACTGGATGCTTGACCAAAGAAATACTTTGTTGACTCAGATGTTAGAGGATTCTATTTATATATTAAACATCCATGTAACTAGTTGTGAAGAAAATCTTTGATTCAGATCTTCAATGAGATTTATATTCCTATAGATTACTATTGTAATTAAAAACATGCATTCCAAAAGAAAACATAAATTGTAACTCAACATAGATATCACTTATTCACTAGATTAATGACATGGTATTTTTATGGCACAGATCACATTCTTTCATTCACCATTGGAATGTTCCTGTGACACAATACAAAACACAACTTGTCTCTTAGTCTTCAAAGGAATATTTACCTCTGCAAGGATCCACACACAACATTCAGAAGAGAAATAGTTACCTAAATTTTAATTGAGAACACAAAGAAACTATTATGATATTAAACTAACCTGAATGACATATAAACTTACTGCAATTGCAAATCTAAACTAAGATTAAGTAAAATCACAACGTGAGATAAGTTTGTGGGCCTTGCCAACTAGCTTCACGTTGCAAGAAGATTACAGAACTAAGAGCAAATCACAATCACACAAGTATAATTCAGAACATCAACTCAATTTCTATTTATATTAATGAATCAAGGTTCAACAATACATATAACAGAACATAGTAATAATATGGAAAATGTTGATTGATGGACACGTTGTCTGAGATCTGTTATATACACATTCGTTCATGAGAGTGCATAGGTGAAACCCAAGAACAGATCCCCTGTGTCATGCCTTGGACACATAATTTACAACAATGACAAATACAAAAAATAGAAACGGTTTAATCTTCAGGCGTTACTCGAACAAAGATAGATCATAAATTGTATCAAATGATATTCTCATGACATGTCAATGCTTGAGAATCTCTCCATTCTCGGCCATGACCAAACCCCTTGCTGGACGCACTGGAGATCTCATCCTTTGCCTCTGTTTAGTGTATGGTTTGAAAAACAACATAATAGGAAATCTGAGTGAACCTAGTTTAAAGAAACAATCGTATCTCCCAAACCATGCACTTTTTGAGAAAACCACTATAATGTTACTCAAATTAGGACTTTTTGCACAAAACCCACGTTTTAGATTCTTGAGATTCATCTTGATTAGCCTAGAAATTGCGTCATGCCATCGATGCTTGGAAACTACTGCTAATTTTGGTTGAAACATTGATTAAGACTTGGAGGTGGTCACGTTGGAGTTGGGTACAACTTGGATAACATAAAAGCATGTCGATGGGTCTAGGAACAAAACCCATATTTTTTATCCTCTTCTAGAAGCTTGGGTATATGCCAAACAATGAGGTGGGTTATAAGATCTCAACTTAGGCAAAACCCTCATGAGCAATAATAAACTCTTAATCCTCCTAATCTACCAAAAACAATGGAAAAGTTATTAAATGAACAACATGATTATATTGCGACCTCTAAATGATATTTCCATTAAAATTATCAAGATGACACGATGAAGGGAGTGGTGACAAGGTGAAAGGAATGATTGAGTGGTTAAAAGGGAGGTATCTGGTAGTGAAAATAACATCAATTTCGAGGCCCAACAGTTCCCCATCTGATAGAGTAACTTGACGCAATGGGGACTATTGCTTCCTAAGGGGGGATGACTGATCTAGGTGGATATTGGTGGCTACCCACCTATTCCACTAATTTAGAAGGGCTCCACATATTGATAGTTTTTTTATAGTTTTTTTGGGTCCCAAACTTTCGGGGCCATTTTGAGGCGCTAAACGACGTTTTTTGGCTCGGAAATACTAAACATGTAGCCAAAGGTAGATGCTACACTGAATGGTTTGTATACTCCTCGGCTAGACCTTTTTGACGAGATACCAAGCACCCCAAACATATATCGTATGCAAAAGTTGCACCTCGAGAAGTTGACATGTCAACTAACCACATCGGAGCCCACAAACCTTTTAGCACTTCATCTTCTGAGGTTAGGGTTTTGGATGTTTAGGATTTCTCATTGATGCTTTATGTTAAAAGGCCTTTTCAGCCTCTTTGTAATCAACTTCTTATGAATGAGTGTAGCCTTCACATCTCTATCTTCAAAGATAAGCTACCACCATTCTAGCTAGCTTGCGTGCCTTGCATTTTACAATCTTTTGTATTCTAGACAATTATTAATAGAATATGAGTTTAATTGTATTACTGTGTTTATTGCATTATCTATGTGTCTTTTCTTATTATATATTTGTTGTCATGTCGTTCTCAATATAATTCGGATGATATAATCAAGGAGATTCATTTGTGTAGGCAGCTTGTCTTGTGCATTGGATATACTTTAAAGGGATGTCACCCCTTTGAAGTGGTTTCTCTTTCATTGATTATTTATTATTCTAAAGGTATGGAGCTACTTCTTCCTTCTATTCTATGATATTTGGGGAATTTGGTTCATAATATTTGGTTTAAGATCATACAATCTTGGTTGACTCCTTCAAAACAAGCCATCCTACCGTTTTCATTCTAAATTTTCTGGGAGGATGTTTAAGATCTTGAAATTTGTAGTTCATCGAGGAGGAACAATGAAGTACCCATAGTAAAAAATTTATATTCTGATTCACTATAATTCTCAAGTTAAAGGCTATGGAAGTTAGGTTTTTTTACTAGTCCTAGAACTAGTCTCAAATAGGTGTTCCTCGTAAACATTCATATTTGATTCTAAAAAGATACAAGTTGAGTGCCACTAGTTTCATTGAAAAGAGGATGGACCATAGTGTTTCATATCCAATTTAAAAAATATATTAGAAAAACTGGACATGTGGCAAGTCGTACAAGTTCGCTCTTTTAAATGGGACAAAATAAGCAATTTTTTGGAAAATTACCAAAGTTTCTTTTGGCACATCAAAAGTTAATCAAACCTATGGCATTGTAGATAAGACATCTCAAGCTACTATAGGCCATAATTTTAGATTCAAAGGAGCCAAAATTA
This sequence comes from Picea mariana, assembly GCA_032191745.1. NCBI lineage: Eukaryota > Viridiplantae > Streptophyta > Pinopsida > Pinales > Pinaceae > Picea > Picea mariana. The sequence goes on along the minus strand of JASDQU010682787.1, from coordinate 37,702 downwards.
CATAGATACATTCGCAGATAGGTTGGCTAGTAGGAAATCTCCAATTCAAGGTTTTAAAAGGTATGTTATCTTGAGATTAACGTAACTTTTGACTAGAAGACTTGTTTTGGGTGATTCAAAAAGTGTGATAAAGAGAAAAAAGGATAATTCTATGTAAATGCTATTTTTGGTCAACATGGCAAAGGGTGGTGGGAAAAACTCTACACTTGCTAAACCTCTTGAGAACTCATTCATGGTTTATGAAGAAAGTGAATAATTAAGGAACCAAATATCCAATTTGTAGATCCAAATGAAGTAACTCAGTGATATAATGCTGAAAAAGGTTAGCTATTTCCATTTATAAGAAGGACACAAAAAGGAACTAGAAGAGAAGTTGGAACAAATAGAAGTTAGGCTTCTTCATGCCCTGAATGTGAAGCTCCCTAAAACTGATGATGTGACCCAAGTAACTTCAAAAAGTAAAGATAGTATTCAAGTTAAACAATCTTCCATGACGAAGCATATCATAGGAAGATTTAACTCTAATATTGGAGCTAATCTAGATGGTTTCCTTAGGGTATCCTCTTTCCCAAGGTTGAATTAAGGAAGTCTGATGGAACATATGTCTTTACATGAGTGAACCAAATAGAGCAAAACTTTGAATTGCATAATATTATAGATGATAAGCAAAGTATTTCCTCAACAACTTTGTACTTTGAGACAAAACCCTATCAATGGTACCAATGGGTAGTTAAAAGGAAGCCTCATTCTTATCATTATACTTGGGGTTTATTTTACAAAAGACACACAATATGGCAAAGTTTGAGAACAAGATTACTTTAGTCAGTTGAAAAGAATCAAGCACGTAGTTAATGTTGAAGATTATAACTTAGAATTTCAGGTATTGGCCACAAGGGTCGATAACATAAGCGATGAGCATTTATTGGAAGCTTACATGGGTGGATTAAAATAACACATTAAATATGAGCTTTGCTTAAAACATCCTGAAAATATTATAGAAGTTATCAACATGCTCGTCAAATTCAAGCCAAGAATAGGGCTTGTTACCCACCATCTTGCACGAGGATTGCACATGTGATTTTGATCACTTGCTTCAGAGTTTTGTAGGTTGGTATCATGACCCTAGCCTTCTGAAAGTTGAGATGTTTCGAGGCTTAGAAGTTTATGGTTATGATGTTTCGATTGTTATAAGATGCTCCTTAATCCTATGGTATATTCTCAAGTGAGGTTATAATGGTTTCCCTTGGACTCCTTTTACTTTGACCTTGGTTTATGGCGAGAGTGCTAACGATATCAACTCTTATTCTCATGCTACAAAACTTTGTAAAGTATCCCATTTGATGGTCACATATATATGGAAATGATTTTATATTGTGTTATGAAAAAAAAGCTAAGTTTAATGTTATACATAGGGCAACCCCATGTGATCAATAACCATTATAATGAAAAGTCATGCCCTAAAAGTAAGGCTCACTTGTTAAATATGGAGCTCCCCCCTCATACATATACCCATGTGCTTTAAAGGGCACATATATGGAGGTGGGAAATTAATTTTTTATGAGATTTTAATGTTTATGTATGAAGGGGGCCATAAGCATAATATGAAGGGGAAATTTCATGGAAAGGCATAAAGGTGGGGGTTGTCACATATTATTTGAGGGGGTCGTGAGCCATACTTCTTATGGAGCCGCCCCCTCTTGCAAACATAGTATATGATGAAAATATATTATAATCCCTCTCTCATGATTTCAAATTGTTATGTTCGTAAAAGGGGCCGTCACATATAGAGCCGCCCTCCTACCATGGCCATTGGTTACCCGTCTTAACTTGGAAAATGTATGAGGGAATAGATGCATGGCTATACCAAAGGAGCCACCTTGAGTCAAAACTGTCATGTAATTTCACATGCCAACATTAATAAGATTGTGGCACATAAAAAAAAATGTTCATATGATTGCTGGCTTGCCTCGCTGGAATATTTGGTGCGTTGACCAACATATTTTATGGGATCCGCCCCTGATACCACAAGGTAGTCGTTTGAGCGTATGGATCTGCCTTGAAATTATTTCATGAGCTATTTAAAGAGTGGGGGTGGCCGTTGAGTTCATGACTCAGGTGTGTGAGGTAGAATATATTTCGGATGCATCTGCGTGAGGTGTTGGTTTAGTTGGTTAGTACATCATCTTTAAGGTTTTGCTTTAACTTTCAAAGTCACAAGTTTAATTATTGGGATCTTCTTTATCTATTTGATGGTTATTTCATGCATATAGTTCGAAATCGATATGGAATCGAGCCGTCTTCACATTACAAGATGAAATGTTGTTACCAATCAACATCATTTTGTATAAACCATGGATCATATAAAGTTGTGTGACTGCCTCATGTTTTATATTGTCCCAACATATGGATTGGAGCATTGACTTTTCATTATGGGATGCATGAATGCAATATTATGAGGATGCATTGCTACACCTTTGAGGGGGGTTTATGAATCAATAGATCACATTGAGGAGTGAAAAAACTTCCAGCACTTTCTAGAACAAAGAAATATTATATTTTTTTATTGTAAGAGGTTGAGCTAGAGACTCTATTTAAAGAGCAACTCCCTCACTTGTTTGGGCATGGTTGGATTTGTGGGACTTTGGAGCTTAATGACAAATCTGTTGGATGTGTTTTGGAGGTTCTGCAACTACATTGTGGGTGAGATTGTTTATTTTTCTTCTGGTTATTTCTCTTATTTGCTGAAATACTTAGACATATGTTTAGGGAGTAAGAATATGATATATTCCTTCTATTTTCATATTAAGTTGTCATTGGGGTAGTGCTCATGCTTGCATCTCTTTCTCTACTTTTGGATGAATGCACCTTGACATTGTCCCTGGTAGCTGTAATTTCCTTCAGTGTTGGATGGTATCTACTCTAGTGTTATCCTTTAATACATTTCTGCATTTTAAGACAACAATGAAGGAGTTCACACATCTTGTACTTTTTAGCTATATGATCATCTTTCCATATTTATAATAACGTCCCATTTGAACCTTGTTGTGACCCCATTCGCCCAATGGACTAGGCACTAATCTCCAACCCTACTATCCACTTTATTACTACATTTTCTATAAACATGTTTTGTTGGAAATAATTCTTCACATCACCTTACACTTCATAGCTTTAATCTCCAACAATCCTATTTAGGGAAGTCTCCCTTGAGCCGGAGTAGAATCGGTCTGAAGAGATGAGGGGAGTTGGTGAGGTGACAATGGCTAACCCCTTAGTTACCCAAATATATCATTGTATGTCGATAATGACAAATTGTGCGGTAACAAGCTACACACAAGTCTACCACTGGAACATATAGTAAGAAGCAAAGATTGATTTGTGCCTCGTGAGACAACACTGGCTTAACCTACTTGAATATCACATAAGGAAATGGATGAAAGAAGAGTAAAAAGACTATGCTTTGGTTGTAATAGCAAATGGTCAAAATGACATAAATGTTAAGAAATACAATTGTTCACTTTGGAAATTAACGATGAGGAGGAAATAGAGGTGTCCACAAAAATGGTTGAGGTGGAACTTGTGAACTTAAAAGAGCACGAAAAAAATGTAGAAATTCTACACAACATAGATCCAAACATGTATGAAATATATATTCATGCATTGGTAGGTTTGTCAACACCTCAAAACCTTAAGATTGTAGGATACATTGAGAATCAAAAGGTCATAGTGCTTATTGATTGATAAAAGATTAACATAGCACTTAAATCATTTTCTATATCCAGTGACAAATTTTCAAGTTTTGGTTGTTAATGGGGGGAGTATTGATTGTGGAGGAAAATGCCACAACACCAAACTTAGTATGGGAGATTATAACTTAGCAAGCCCAATGTATGTCATTCCACATGGAGGAGTAGATGTTGTTTTGGGGATTCAATGGTTGAGAACATTGGGTATGATTTCTATGAACTATAATGAATTATTAATGAGATTTGAATTGGAAGGAATTTCATATGAATTCAAAGTGTTAAAATCTTCAACCTCTAAGGTCATCAACTTTCATTGAATGGGAAAGCTCCTAAAAAAGGGTAGTGTTGGAGTTATGGTTAGAATTTATTCCATGGAAGTGAAGTAGGAGGATGAAAATATTCTAGAGGAATTAAAAGGTATGTTGGAAAATCACCATAGGGTATTCCAAGAAATTTCTAGAAGGATACCTCCATCTAGAGATCATGAACATCAAATTGAACTCATATCTAGAAGTACTCCTCTTAATAAAAGGCCTTGTAGATATCCACATCAACAAAAAGGGGAAAGTGAGAAAATTGTACAAAACACATTGGATGTAGGTATTATTTAACCAAGAGAGAGTTCCTTTTTAGCCCTAATAGTGATGGTGAGAATAGAAGATAATGCTTGGAGGATGTGTCCCGATTACAAAGATCTAAACAAAATCACCAACAAGGATAAATTTCATGTTCCAAATATTGATGAGCTTCATGGAGTGGGTTATTTCACAAAGTTAGATCTTAAATTAGGATACAACCAAATCAGATTAAGGGAAGAAGCCATTCCCAAAACAACATCTAGAACACATGAAGGGAATTATGAGTTATTGGTCATGCCTTTTGGGTTGACTAATGCTCCTTCTACTTTTCAAAGACTTATGAACAAAAAATTCAACTTCATATTAGAAATCCTTTGTTGTTTTTCTTTCATGATATACTTATCTAGAGAAAATCATGGGAAGAACACATTAAACATCTGGATAAAGTCCTGCAAATTCTTGAGAACAATCAATGGTATGTAAAAAGGTCCAAATGTGCTTTTGGGAAATAAGAAGTACAATATTTGGGTTAGATAGTTTCATGGGGAGGGGTCAAGGTGGACCCTCAAAAGATTCAAGCTATCACAACATGGCCAATTCTTAAGAACATCAAGAGTCTTAGAGGATTCTGGGTCTTATAGGATAATATAGGAAACTTGTTGAGAACTATGGACACATTGCAGTCCCACTCACATCTCTCTTGAAGAAAAAATCATTTGTATGGAATGAAGAGGCCACCTTGACATTCTCACTCTTAAAGGATTCTATTTCTTCTACACTAGTATTGTCAATACCTGGTTTTGGTAAAACATTCATAGTAAAATGTGATGCATCAAGACAATAATTGGAGTAGTATTGATACAAGAAGGGAGACTGTTCGATTTTCAAATTAAACAATCAAAGGGGAAAGACTTGGTGAAATCTACATATGAAAAATAAATGTCAGCAATTTTATAGAAATAAAAAAATGGGGACAATATCTCATTGGGAGGCATTTTAAAGTCAAGGTAGACCACGACAACCTAAATTACTTTTTGGAGAAAATATTGTCATCGAAAGAGCAACAAAAATGGGTAGCAAAAATGCAAGGGTTTAATTTTCATGTAAACTACACGAGAGGGAAGGACAATGTGGTAGTGGATGCCCATTCCATAATAAAAGAAGCCTCCGGTTTATATTCCAATACATCTTCCATTCCTATGTGGTTGGAAGAAGCTTATTGTGAATGGCAAGAAGACAATATTATTAGACAAAATATACAATGTTGAAAAGAAGGGAAGAGCTATATGGAACATCGAGAGTGGAAGAGAGATATCATTTGGTACAAGGATATAATATTTTTATGCCATCAACCAAAGTTGAAGCAACAAATATTAAGGTAGTCTCATAGCTCTCCAATGGCAGGACATTCAAGGTTCCTTAAAACTTATCAACGGATAAAAAAAATTGGGGGTAAGGAATGAAGATATTCAAAAATTTGTAAGAGAATGCTAGGTGTGCTGAGGAAATAAAGGAGATATAGTCAAGGCTCCGAGGTTACTTCAACCTTTACACATACCTAATCAAAGATGGGAAGAGATATCAATGGACTTTATTACAAGTTTACCAAAATCCAAAGGTAAGGATGCCATTTTTGTGGCCGTGGATAGACTCACAAGATATGCACATTTTTGTGGAATTCAAAGAACATATACTGCAAGCCAAGTGTTGGAAGTGTTCATGAAGGAAATTCATAGACTTCAAGGTTTTCATAAAGTAGTAGTAAGTGACATAGATCCAAAATTCATAGGAAATTTTTGGAAAGAGTTACAGAAGATGAGGAGAACAACACTAGCTAAGAGTTCAACATATCTTCCACAAATAGATCGTCAAACATAAATAGTTAACAAATGTTTAGAGTGTTATCTTCATTTCTATTCTTCATACAAGCAATTTCAATGGGTGAAGTGGCTTCCTCCATCAGAATAGTGATATAATACCACCTATCACACATCTACTAAGATGTCTCCATTTGAAGTTCTTTATGGATATCTAGCTCGTGAAATCACATACGTTTTGTAGGACCATTTCAAAGTATAGGTAGTAGACTAATTTATGGAAAATACTAAAAAAAATTGAAAATTCTTAAAGAAAACCTTCAAATGGCGCAGAACAGTATGAAGTATCAAGCATATAAACATCGAAATGAAAGACAATTTGAGGAGGGTGATTAGGTGTTTTTAAGACTACAACTTTATAAGCAATCTAATCTCAAATAAAAGAAGAATAAAAAACTAGATCCAAGATTTTATGGGCCATACAAGATTATTCACAATATTGGAGAAGAGGATTATGATTTAGATTTACCTTCTTCTCACATTCATAGGTTTTTTCATGTATTTTACCAAAAAATGGTTACGGGAGAAACTATGCTAGTGCATATAGAAATTCCAAAATTAGATGAAGGAAAGTTGATTCTTGAACCAAAAATGTTATAGATCGATGTTCTATATCTCTTCAAACTAGAACCATTCTGGAGTACCTAATCAAATGGGAGAATATGCCTCCAGAATAAGCTACATTCATGAAGAAACACCCTCAATTACAAGTTTTAAGGGTAATTTGTTTTTAAATAAGGGGCTATATTAAGGCCCCGACCCTTATTCATCATTAGTATATTAGTTATGGTTAGGTCAACTTAGTGGTAGGTTACATCATGCTCACTTTATCTCATATTTATAATAAATGATATTCATTTTTAAAAGCATATTATCTTGTGCATTGAATATATTGTAAAGGGAGGTTGCCCCCTCAAAGTGGCTTTTTATTCATTGACTCTTTATCATTCTAAAGGCATGGAGTTCTTCGTTCAATTTTTATGTTATTTGGGGAATTTGATTCATAACACAAATAAAGAATTTCAACACCATTTACAAGGTCACGAGGAATGATGGTTTTGGTATTGCTAGTTTTGAAGACATTGCTACATAATGGATGGAACACTTTCATGAAATTTGTAAAGAAGAGAGCATTGTCAATATTGTTGAAGTAGTCAAAGAGACAACTTTTTTACCCCATCTTTGTGAATGAATATGACAACATGAGACTACTAGATGAGGTCTCGAAAGATAAACTTTAGGAGGTTCTTCATAGTTTTCAAATAGATAAGATCCCTACCCTTGATGGGTGCCCTATTGAATTCTTCATAAGATTTTACGAGGTAATAGAGGAGGATCTAATGAGGGTAACAGAGGAATCCAAATCATCGGGGATGCTTGTTGCTTTTAATTCCACTATCATTTCCCTTATCCCCAAGTCGGATAACCCATCCTCATTAGAGGAATATATGCCCATTTCATTATGTAACTGCATTTATAAGATTATAAAAAAATATTGTAGCTTTGAAGGTAAAGAGGTTGTTGTTTGGCTTAATTTCAAGTGAGCAATTTTTTTTCTTATCTGGAAGAAAAATTCATGAAACAATTGAGGTTGCTCATGAGGGTTTCCATTTCATAAAAACAAAGTGACTATCAAGAATGTTGTTTAAATTGGATCTATCAAAAACCTATGATTGTAAAAGTTGCTTATACCTGAGATTGTTGTTTTGTGTTCATTATGTCAATTAGGTTATGAGTTGTGTCACTTCAATGCCTTTTTATGTTCTAATCAATGGATCTACCCTATCTGTTGTCAGACCTAGAAGAGGATTGAGGCAAGGATTCCCACTGTCCCCATTATCATTTCTTATTTTTGCTAAGAGCTTGAGCAAGCCTTTGATTGAGGCAAAGAGATCACACTCCCTCAAAGGCATTAAGATTGGAAGAACTTTGTATATGCATAATTTGTTATTTGTAGATGGAATCCAACTGCATTGTGATGGATCAAGAAGAGATGCTTTAAATCTTAAGGAGATCTTAGACATGTATTGTACTACTAAATGTATGAAGATCAATATTGGTAAGTCAATTTCTTATAGAGGAATAAATCACGAGGATATAAGGTTTTTTCTCAAATGTTCCCTTCTCGACAAATTGAATTGCAAAGGGTTTGAAGTATCTAGGGTTTTACATAAAACTTAATGACCATGGGTAGAAATATTAGGATTGGTTAATTTCTAAGTTGAAAAGAGGCTCCTAATTTGGTGTAATTTTGGGTTATTTAGTGGGGGAGACTTATATTAGTGAAGTGTGTGTTAGAAGATATTCTTGTTTATTGGACGTCGTTGACTTTTATTCTTAAGGGTGTCTTAGAAAATTCAAGGAGATACAATTATAGTTTTTTATGGTCAAGGAAAGGGGAAAAAATGGGTATTCCCCTAGTCAAATGGAAGAGGGTTGTAGTTCCAAACAAGATGGGAGGGTGGGGATAAAAATGAATTCATCAATTTGCTAAAGCATTAGTAGAAACAAGTGCGTGGGCATGAATGTTAGGCAAAGGTTGTGGTATTATGTTGTCACCCATAAATATATTGAGCCTTACTTTGTTGAGGATTGGATTAGAAGCTCCTTGAAGTCATAATGTCTTAGTTATATTTAACTTGGTCGTTGTATTAACAATTCCACTATTTGGGAGGTGGGGAATGGAGATAGAGTTAGACTCGGTGGAGATCCATGGGTTGGTTGCGGTGAGGGTTATAGGTTGTCTAAAAATTTAATTCATATTCTTCATGAGCAGTGGTATTATTTCCTATATCAAGTGGCTTCCCTAGAACTTACCATTATTTGGAGACAAGAATGGAAGTCACGTAGATTATTGGGCTCAAAGGCGAAGATGTGTTTGTGTGAGAATATGTTTTATCCAATTTAAGGATAAGCAGTGTAAGACTTAAGGATGCACATGATGAATTTATGTGGTCAAAGAATCATGTTGGATGATTATATACTCCCAGGGTTGGATACAAGGTCTTATATGATTGTGAGGGTATGGGAGAACCTATTTGGTAGTGGAAATTGGTTTGGAAGTTCAAATGTTATTTAAAATAATGCATCTTTCTGGGGTTATCTCTCAAGAATAAGGTCTTAACCTAACACATATTGCAAAAAAGAAGTGGCATGGTTTTAACAGATGTCCATTGTGAAAAGAAAATGAAGTGACTATTCATCGTCTAATAATGTCCTATCTTTACTTTGTTCAAGTACGAAAGGAAGTGGAAGTTATCACTCATATAAATAATGTTTGCAGGGGAACTGCTATTGATGAAAGTCTATGAAATTGGTGTGCTAATATGGTTATTAAGAGAGTCAAAGTGCTACCACTAAACATAGCCTAGGGGATATGGCTTATGAGGAATGCAAATATTTTTGAAGATAGATTTATACCACCCATTCAGAGTATCAACTTCCTTAACAATTTCAAAAAATCCAAAAATGAGAAAACTCCAAGGCATATTTCAATGGAAGGTATTGTTAGATTTGGTGCATTGACCTATTTTGATGGCACGACTCAAGGAGACCCATAGGTCTATGGAGCAGGTGAAATTATCCACTTAAAAGACACTCATTTGTTAAAATTCAAAATAGGCATGGGTAGGGGTACAAATTGTTAAGATTTGAGCTATTATTATGTTTCTTTTCAATTTACTAGATAATAACATAGGTAGGATCACTGAGAGAACACAATCACAAGATACACAACATTTATCCTGGGAAACCCTCACGAGGAAGAAAACCCAACAAAAATTTCTTAATATAGATAGCCAATACAATGCCAAGACAATAAACCAAAACACCAGAGAATATCAAACACTAAGCAATGTGCCTCTCTCTTCCTTCTTCTCCCAACTGCAACTACCAAACTTGCGCACTGGATGAGTGAATGAGTGATCAAATGAGGCGTTGGCTTCCTTTATTTATACAAAATGGCAGGTGTTGGAAAGGTGTCTCTTCATTGGGCAGGGCCGACTTGACTTCTTAGTGGTTAATACCACTTTAACTAGCCTGGGGGCCGACTTCTCAATTTGCATAATATATTTAGGGTTTGACCAATCCACAAAAGAGGATTTGGTCAATTGAAATGCCCAACATGATCAATTCACAAAAGGGGATTGATCTAATGAATAATAACTCAATAATAAATAGAATACTCTTTGTAGTTACAATATTTCAAGACTCCCCCTTAACAAGAAGGGTATTCTACAACATCATCAGGAGAGAGAGAGGGAAACAAATTCAAGAGCATATGGAACAATGATTGGCATATCTATAAATCATCGGAAGTTTTTCTCATCATCATCGTTCACAACATGGAGCTGGAGTAGCATCATCATCCTCATCAA
>JASDQU010682787.1:11902-26968 GCA_032191745.1 Picea mariana | reverse complement strand
ATCATCTTCAGCAAGACGCTGAAGTGGCATCATCATCATCATCTTCAACAAGAAGCTAAAGTGGCATCATCACCATCATATTCAACAAGAAGCTGAAGTGGCATCATCATGGATTGGTATAACACTAATACATCATCACCATCAATAATATCATAAGGCAGATTCAACATCAACAACAACAACAAAATCATCAACATCACAACATGAAGGCTAGAGAAACAATATCATCACAGCACGAAGGCTGGAGTATCAACATCATCACAGCACGAAGGCTGGAACCAAATCAACATCATCACTAAGCTGGAAATCTTCAGCACAAGGCTGGAACCACATCAACATCAACACTAAGCTGGAAATATTCAACATGAGGCTAGAACCACATCAACATCAACACGAAGCTTGGAATCTTTAGCACACGGCTGGAACCACATCAATATCAACACGAAGCTGGAAATCTTCAGCCCAAGGATGGCATCTCAACAACATCAGCATGAAGCTCGAAATCTTAAGCACTAGGTTGGCATCACAACAACATCAACACGAAGCTGGAAATCTTCAGCACAAGGCTGGAATCTCAACAACATCAGGATGAAGTTGGAAATCTTCAGCACTAGGCTGACATCACAACAACATCATCACGAAGATGAAAATATTCAGAACAAGGCTAGCATCAACACTGCTCCCCCTTTCGAGAGAGGTCATTTCGGACTACACCAAGCTTGTCTCGAAAGTGCTTAAACTTTACATGAGATAGAGGCTTGGTCAACACATCAACAACCTATTCATCTGTGCCAACATAATGGAGCTTTATGGCTCCTCTCTGCACCATATCACGGATGAAGTGATACCAGATCTCTATGTGCTTCGACTCATCATGGAACACATAACTATGGTTATCACATAGGATCATAGTGGCTTCCATCTCCAGATCAAATAGATTTGTCAACAACATCCGAAACCATATGGTTTCACCACTGGCGGAACATGCTGCAATATCTTCCGCTTCTGCCGTGCTGGGAGCAATACTGGATTGCTTCCTACTCTGCCATGAAGTCATGGTTGGCCCCAGACTGAAACAACATCCTAAAGTGATATTTCTATCAAAAACACTTCCAGCTCAATCTGAATCAGTATATCCATACAATCTGAAGTCACGATCTCTAGTATAGCAAAGACCAAAATCCAACATACCCTCAAGGTATCTCATCACATGTTTTGCATCATCAAGGTGAACATGTCTGGGTTCTACCAGATACTGTCTCATATGTGTTCACAACAAAACATATATCCGGTTTAGTATTCGTCAGATACATCAACGATCCAATAATAATCTATCTGTACAGAGTAGGATCAACCAATTGTGACGAGGTATCTACCAAGAGATTCAAATTTGTTTCCATGGGTGCGTACATGGATTTTCATTCCAACATGTTAAACTTCTTCATTATTTCAACTGCATACTTCCCTTGGTCAAGGAAGATCTACTCTGGGCTCTGACAAACTTCAAGACTTTAGAGATAATGCATTAGGTCTTTCATCAACTTTGTAGCGAGATTCTTTTGCAATGTGATGAGATTTTCTTCCTATTGTCAAGAATACATCATCTACATATAGTAGCAACAATATAACTGGCTCATCATTCATAACCTTGAAGTAAAGGTTAAAATTAGTTTTACTCTTGGTAAATCCCAAGCTCGTCAGAAAACTGTCAGTTCTGCCATACCAAGCTCTTAGGAGCTTGCTTCATCTTGCAGACATGAGTCTTTCTATCTTCAACTTCAAATTAAATTTTCACATCACTTTGTACCAACCTGGTAGAATTGCTCAGCTGCAACTCAATCTGCACAATCATGTGCTAGTTCTATGTGCTCTCTGCAAAGCACTATCTGTCTCATTGCTTGAGAGTATTCCCTCTTCTCTTTTTGCAACTGTTCCTTTTTGAACTGGGACTCTGCACCTGCACCTGTTTTGAGGCTGAGAATGCCTGCTTCATCCTCATTGTGGTTGTTGAAATCTGTGAGTAACTCCTCTTATTCTATCACGGCAACAACTTCGTATGAAACTGAGAGTGGCTCAATAACTGATACTGAAGGTATATATTCTTCTTTCATGGAGGTAACTCTATCTTTTATTGTAGTCATGTCTCCATGACCCAACTAATGTACTTCACAAACTGCCACTCAAATTTAAATATAGGGATTGCTCCCCCTGCATCTCATACTATATATGAATCATAGTTGTTCTGGTTGTCTTCATGAATACTGTAACTATTTCTTCAATTACTGGAGTAAGTGTCTCATCATAGTATTCTCCCTCTTGCTGGGAGAATCCTATGGACACACATTAGGCTTCATACATCTGCAACATGCTTGATCTATTGGATCACTCTTTGAGGTCAATACTGACTTCTCTTCTAGTCTCATGAAAAGATCCATATCCTAGTATTTCTGTCTGGCTTCCTTCTCTGTCACTGAAAAAAGGGAATCTTCCAGGAGATTTCATATCTCCTAGTAGTTTCTTAAGCTACGATCTAGTCTTCTCATGGCATCTGTCTCCTAGTCCTGGGAGATGTCTCTTCATATGATCCTTTTTGAGATCATGCTTACTCTCGATTTCTTCTAAGTCTACAAGGACTTCATCATCTCTTATGGGGTATACTTGGTGTTGAATACCAAGTCTAAATATGAAAGGCTGAGTCAGACTTCAAACAAGTTCTTCTTCCCATCAAGGTGGCTTCATTATCCTTTGACCAAGTCTTCTTATGAGTTATTGTTCTAATGTTCGGTCATCTTTGGAGCCTTCTGCTCCTTACAATCAATCTCCATATGAGATACTCTAGATGTCAAAAGACAACTTCTTCTTCATCTTCTTTGGTACATGAATGTACATGGTCATGTACATAGTTTGCTTCATGTCTCATCTAATCTGTTTCCTTCTGCAACCTTCACCATAGCTTCCTCAGGGTTATCACCTGTGACCTGAAACAAGGTCAACAAAACAACAATCACGAATAATACTCTTTTGATTATAGTAAATGAAACAATATCATGAATAATTGTCACAATAACTTCTTTAGAGATATCACCCGTGACCTGCCTGAAACAAAGATCAAAAGTAAGAAATACAATACAAAACGAGAACGACACTCTTCTAGTGTTGTGATTAAACATTCCTCCATGGTAACCTGGAACCAACACAAGAAGTTTCTCATATAGGAGATGTTACTTGTACCTGGTAAATGATTACAATAATCCTTTATCTCAATATGATCACATGCTACCAAGTATAATACTTTTCTAACACTGCTACCTCAACTATAATGTTTACTTGTAAAGGGGTAGTTATCAACTTGTCATGTGCAACTTTGAATCTTATCAACTTAATTAATCAAACTTGGAACCTAGTGCCTTGTCCTCAAGAATGAGTGTGTTGCTTTTCTTCCAAGTCTCCTTCACTCAAGATGACAAGTGCTTTCTTCAACTTGTCTTCTGTACTAAGACAATATGCTATCTTGACAAAAAGTTGGGTTAGAGAATAAACTTTATGATCTCATCTAATACCTTGACTTTAATTTTGACCAAAGGTTATTATGATGGTCATAGCTTCAATATGCAACGTATATCAAAATAATGTCATAACAAATAGATGCATATCTGAATAATCAAACCTAGGTTGCATTATTCCTTTGAATGGGTTGGATCTTGAGATCCTCTTGGATCTATGGAAAGAGATCCCTTCTCCTGCAAATACCCTTTAAGGCTTAACAGTTTAAACATATGTGAGTACATAACTTTGATAACATTTGCAGGTAGTGGCACCATCTGGTAGCAGCGGTAATAATTACCAACTCTTAAAAACTTCAAGGGTGACTGTAACTGGTTCTTCAGCTGATACTGCAACTGCAATTGATACTGCACCTAATTATGAAACTACAACTGCAACTTAGGGTTTTATGAGGAAACCCTAATTTTTCAAAATTCAAATTTTGAAATTATGATCCATGGGCTAGATGCGCTGAGATGAGGCGAGTAAGCTGGTGCACTCAAATTTATGAAAATACAAATTTTACCCCTTGAAACTGAGCTTGCAGAAATCTGGATTGGTACTTCTGGTACTGGTTCTGGTTTCCTGGTTTTTTGGTACTTCTCTTTTTCTGGTACCAGTCAAAACTAAGGTTTGACTCTATGGAGGCTCTATCCACTGAAAAAGTGTGCTCAAGATGCCAAAATATTCTCTAGGGTAGGGCGCACTTTTCTAGATGATTTTTAGGGAAAAAATCCTCTCCAACAAAAAACCCTAATTTTTCTTGTACGACAACAATGACATTTTTTTTTATCCAGTGAAAGATGCTCTCTTCAGCTTAGCTCTGATACCATGTTAAGATTTGAGCTATTATTAGGTTTCTTTTCAATTTACTAGATAATAACATAGGTAGGATCACTGAGAGAAACACAATCACATTTATCTTGGGAAACCCTCATGGGGGAGAAAACCCAACAAGACTTCCTTAATACAGATAGCCAATACAATGGCAAGAAAATAAACCAAAACACTAGAGGATATCCAACACTGAGCAATGCGCCTCTCTCTTCCTTCTTCTCCCAACTGCAGCTACCAAACTTGCGCACTGGATGAGTGAATGAGTGAGTGATCAAATGAGGTGTTGGCTTCCTTTATTTATACAAATTGGCAGGTCTTGGAAAGGTGTCTCTTCACTGGGCAGGGCTGACTTGTCTTCTTAGTTGTTAAAACCACTTTAATTAGCATGGGGACCGAATTTTCAATTTTCATAATATATTTAGGGTTTGACCAATCCACAAAAGAGGATTTGGTCAATTACAATGCTCGACATGATCAATCCACAAAAGGGGTTTGATCTAATGAATAATAACTCAATAATAAATAGAATACTCTTTGTAGTTACAATATTTCAACACAAATGACTTTGCAAAGCTCATGGTTTTGAAATTATCTCTTATGGTTGTAGCTTAAAAAGGTGCCATCAAAATTCAAATTTCTAGAGAATCCAAAGTGTTGATTAAATGGATGTAGGGGATAAATTCTTTGGAAAATTTTATGTTGAGGCAAATATTTGAAAAGATTCAAAATTTTAAAACAACTTTTAATTGTATCTCCTTCCATAATGATATTAGATCAAGGAATAAGTTGGTTGATGGGTTGTCCAAAGCTAGCCTTTTGCTAGATCTAGGTCAATGACATATTTGTGAGGAATGGCGGGTCAACTTTCTGGATATGGCTACCCATCTTTTTATTAGGAGGTCTTTAGGAGCTATATTGAAATTCTTTCTCTTGGGGATATGCTATTCTATTGATGTATAAGCATCTTTATATGCATAAATGTGATGAAAAATTTGAACTTTTTATGTATGGAGTAGGTTGGGAGATCTAAAGATGTTTAGGCCATAAACTTGTTTTGTTTCCTTTCTTCAAGGGGGATTACTATATTTGTGACATGTATATGATGATTATTAGCTGGTTGATTGAAAAAAAAGACAATTTTATAGGTTTTTTTGATATAGATCACTTAGAAGGAATCAATAAATGCTTTAAAGCATCTAGTGAATGTAATATCACTTTTTAATGGATGAAATTGTGATTATTTATTTTATCTATTTTCACAAAAAAAGTGTTAAAAGTAGATCAAGTTCTCATCCCAGGTTCTTGGATGCTTATGATTGTAACCCTTGAAAACTCGAACCAATGTCATCTTCAAATATTTTGTCTCTCCAGTAATTTGTGGGTGGATAAACATAGTTCTCTTTAGCTTAGTATCCATCTTCTCCGAGTCTATAATCCAAAATGCACCAAGAAATCTAATATCTCTATATGAAATGATGCTCCTTGGTATCCCAAAGTTCACCCAAACCCTCTGAGAGAAAAAGATTGTTGCGTATTGTCCCATGATGGTATTTTTATGAGGCATGAGGATACACATCTTACTAAATTTATCCACTACCACAAATAGATATCCATGTCCCCACCTAGTTCATGGAAAACCACCCACACAATCCATGGAGATGCTCTCCCATGCCCTAGTATATACATGTAAGGGACAATATAGACCTTGCATCATATTGCTCAATTTTCATTTCTTAAGATTTTCATTAGAGCATATATATCCTTGTCATATGTGGGATAGTTCAAGTATTCTCGATGAAAAAAATCAAAATGATAGCAAATTGACTCACCTCCTTGCATCATGACTACTCTAATAGCATACCCACTTGCCTTTGTCTCCACTTCTAAGGGATTCTGCAAATTAGGAGATGAGAGAAATGGTGTTTGGATATTTTTTCTTTTCAACTCTTTAACACACTTCTATTGACTCTTTCCCCGCTAGAAACTATTATCTATCTTTGTTATGGTGTGGAGTGGCGCAGTCACAATTAAAAGGCATGCTATGAACTTTAAAAGGTATTGTGTTTCTCCCACAAATCCCCTATCCTCGGTGAAACTAGTAGGATTTATCAATTTGATGATGGCCTCTATCTTTGCAAGGTTAATCCTAAGCTCCCCTCCACTAATAACATTCCCCAAGCAGAGTAGGGATATCTATAAAACTCACATTTTTTTATGTTTTCCCAAAATTTTATGCTTTCTCAAAAACTCTAATACCATACATGAGATATGGGTTATGTTCTTCCTATGTATAATTAAATATTAATGGATTATCCAAGTACAATATCACAAAGGAATCTACAAAAGGGGGAAATACATCATTCACTAAACACATAAATTTAGTTGGTGCATTACATAAACCAAAAGGCATCACCAACCACTCATATAAATGTTTCCTTGTCTTGATGGTGCTCTTCAAGGTGTCTTATTCTTTGAATCACACCTAGTGGTATCCCAATTTGAGATCTAGTTTGGTGAAGTACGTGGTATGTTGCAATTGAT
Organism: Picea mariana; assembly: GCA_032191745.1. Taxonomy (NCBI): domain Eukaryota; kingdom Viridiplantae; phylum Streptophyta; class Pinopsida; order Pinales; family Pinaceae; genus Picea; species Picea mariana. The sequence continues at coordinate 20,047 of JASDQU010682787.1, read as the reverse complement.
CTAATAAGTCATTGATCTTGGGAAGAGGGTATTCATTCTTGAGGGTGTTCTATTTTAGAGTCGTGTAGTCGATACACATTCTCCAAGTCTCATCCTTATTAGGCACTGCAATGATAGGTGAACCGCAAGATAAGGTGCTTGGTGAAATTATAATTCCATGCTCTAGAAGTTGTTGCAATTGTTTCTTCACTTCATCTACTTGCAATATAGACCATATGTAAAATCATATGTTTGGAAATGGGGATTCAGTAACAATTGTATCTCATGCTCTAGTTCCCCCTTGGGAATTATCCCTTTAGACTCTTGGAACACTGCTTTGTATGCTAAAAAAAACTTCTTCAACTAATGTTCATACTCTCTAGTACATCCCTCTAGAAACTTCCTTATTTATGCTAATTAATCTCCTTGTTAATTCTATTCCAGGAAGAGTTATAATAACGTGCTACTTCTAATCAATGTATTAGCTTGGTTGGAATTTACCCAGGAGATCGTGGATTTACGTTTGTGCACATTGATGATGAAGGATTTTCCATCCTTGATGACATGGTATTTGTTTTCTCTACTCATGGAGATTGCATCCATCATGTACATGTATGAGCTTCTAAAAACTACACCACACACATCAAGATGCACCATACCTACCTCCACCTCGTCAATGCCATTTTCACTTATGGAAAACATGATCTTTCTCTACTTAGTAACTCTAAGCTCTATGTCCTCATTTACCCATCCTAGTGGGCATGGGGAGGGTTATGATTACTCACCAGATCCTCTAGTATGAGGCTAACTGATGAAATGGAGTCAAATAGAGCATCCACCTTTGTATTCTCAACTTGAATATCGATATGGAAGAGTTTTTTCATATTCTTCTCTTCCTTGGAATGGAGGTTGCTTGTGTTCACTTCCCTCTACACTATAGTGTAGACAAGATTTTCATCTCCATATGAATTGCTCTCTACCTTGTAGCTTGAATCCATGCTTATCATGTTCTTGTTCTTCACCTCCTTCTTAGGGTTTTTTGGATTCAGCCTAGAAGGTAGCTTCAATACTTATCTTCAATATGACAATATTGTTATTACAATGGTTAAAATGCTTTATTGGATTATTACATTGATGTGCAATCACAACAATCTTCTTACCCTTTCCTTTCCTGTTATGACCAACGCCTTGCGAATGATAAATAGTCAGTGAATAATAGTCCACTTTGAGGGGAAAACTTCCTTTTACAATATATTTTATGTACAAGATGAGATTAGATTATCCTCAGACTAGGTCTCCTTCGTATATATATAGGAGACAAAGGGTACAATTATAATGAAATGGTACAATGAAGGGTTCTATCATCCATACTATTATAACACTAGAAATGTAATAATTCAATATATGAGGTTTAATAAGGGGTTTATACTTAACATGGGGCTTTGTCTATAGCTTAACATGCCCCTCCCCTTCAAACAAGTGTTGTCATCAACACTTGACTAACCATGGGTGTTTCTACATGAAGAACTCATCTTCCCATGTCACCTCTTCCACTTGTAGGTTCTTCCATTTAACGAGCTACTCAATAATTGCTTTATTTCGTAGCCGTTGAATCCTTGTTTCAAGGATTGTTTATGGTTCTAGTATGATTTTCCCTTCTTCATTAATCTGTAGTAAAATAGTTTGGATTGGTATCTTGGCACCAATTACCTTATTTAAGTAAGAAACTCTAATTTGTAATCCATACTTCCAATCCTTTGTTACACCTTATAGGGTGCTAATTTAGTGTCCTTCTTTTGTTGCTTGATGAATGGCATGGATACTGAATTTGGGGGAGGATGCAAAAAACATCTTTCTCTCTCGTTGGAGTTGGGGATCCTAGGCTCATTACTTAAAGAAATGAAAGGTAGATTTTGACACAAATACTAAAAAAATAGAGATAATCCCAATATGGGTTAGACTTCATGGGTTTCCCTTGATCCTCTAGTTAGAAAAGATATTCCATGAGATTAGGAATGTTCTAGGATTCTATTATGAAGCTGACAATTCCTATCGCTCCTATGGATAGATGGGCATGGCCCAAATTCTAGTGGGTCTAAAATAATCCAAAGGACTAGCAAATTCTATCACCATTAAGAGGGGGAATGATGTTATTTGTCAAGAGTTATACTATGAAGGTATTCCATTCAAATGTGGACACTGTCACTCCCATGGACACCTAGGGACAAACTTCCCCATTTCTTCAAAGTGCAAAATGTGGGTTTGGAAAAATTCAAGGGATGCAGTAGAGTCGATTCAATCCCCTTGGGGAGCTTGATAAATGGAGAAACAACGAGTTGTCACTCAGCTTGCTACCTTGAAGGGAGATGGTATCTCTAATTAGCTAGTAGAACCCCCAAATGCAATCAAGTTGAACAGTGAAAGCTTAGATTCAAATAAGCCTCTCTCTCCCCCCTCTCTTTTTACTCTTTCAATTGAAAACAAAATTCAATTCATCCCCCATAGAGTTATGCCCTTTGTCTAAGGATAATATAGGGGAAAGGGATTCCTCTCAAGCCTATCTGGGCTCATGAGACCCCAACTGTCAACTCTCATTTTGATTCATGAGATTACTTAGTCCGATGGAGCTTTTGTCAGTCCATAGAGGATAAACATTCATGTGGACACACTGGCCCTGTCACCTACCCAAGTTGATCTGTATCACCTTGTGGGGTTCAAATAATCTTGGATCTAAAACAAAAGGACCTCACTCTCTTATGCATGGCATTGAAGGGGGATCAGGTTCCTTTGAAGATCGAGGTATGAATCACTCCTAGAGAGGAAGAAAATCCCTTATTTCCATTACATGAAAGCAATCCAACTCCGAAGTTCGATTTGGGAAATAACATTCTCTTATTGAGTCACTTAGAGAAAATTCCCTAGGGAGGGACTCCTCATGATATTTCTCTCCTTGAACTATAGAGGGCTGGCTAATCCCTCCAAGAAATTGTTCATCAAAAGATTGGCGGAGACTCATAATACCTCGATATTTTTTTGCAAGAAATGATGATGGAAGGAGACAAAGCCATTAAAAACCTCTTCCTCTTTGATAGGTTCTTTGGCCGCTGATGCACAAAGGAGGTCATGGGGTCTTCTCATGAGGTGGAAGAAGAATTCCCTATCTCTAACAAACATGCATCTTATGGCTGAAATCACCAAAGAGGAACTCCTTAAAATCCTACATAGTTTCTACAAGGATAAAATTCTTGGGTCGGATGGTCTCCCTGTGGAGTTTTACCTGACCCAATTTTAACATTCTAGGGAATGACCTTCTAAAGGTAGTTGATTATTTTGAGATTACTAGAAAAAATCTGGCAACTTTTAATTCTATTTTCATAGCTCTGATCCCTGAGATAGAAAACCCTTCAAACTTTGATAAATTTAGACCCAGATCGCTATGCCATAGTATATACAAAGTCATTTCAAAGCTTACTGCTAGGAGATTTAAGAACACTCTCTCAAATGATATCTCCCTAGAATAATTGGGGTTTCTTAAAGGGAGACAAATTCAAGAAGCTATTGGGTTAGCACAAGAAGGCCTACATTCAATCAAAATAGGATATCATCAAGTTGTCACCTTAAAGGTGGATTTATCCAAGGCTTTCAACCGGGTAAGTTGGCTATATATCAGACTACTTATCACCCACCTAGGGTTCGATCACTCTTTCCTCACTTGAGTTCTCAATTATATCATCTTTGCCTCCTTTTCTTTACTTATAAACATATCAACAATTCCATTCTTAAAAGAAAAAAAGAGGACTCAGATAGGGTTGTCCTCTTTCCCCCCTCCTCTTCCTCTTGGTTGTTGAAGGCCTTAGCAGAATTTTGAAGGAAGCCATAGTTGTGGGAAGGATTAAAGGTATTTTTGTAGGTCCTTCCTGTATAATATCTCATCTCTTATTTTTATATTTCATTTTAATCTATTTTGAAGGCACTAATAGATCAATGGAGCACTTAAATGAGCTCCTGGATATTTTCTACAAAGCCATAGGTATGATGATAAACAAGGAAAAATCCTCCCCAATCTCACGGGGCCTTAGTGGGCAAGAAAAATCAAATATCTCACAAATAATTTCTTTGCGATGGGGAGTTAGGCTCATGAATAAAATACTTGGGATTCATTCAAAAGCCAATGATTATAAAAAAAAAGACTTGTTATGGTTACTTGCAAAACTGGAAAAAAAAAAGTCGATTCTTGGTGCAATAAATGACTTTCTAGATTAGGGCAGCTGGTACTTGTGAAGGTTGTTCTAGAAGCCATATTAGTTTATTGGACCTCTTTGGCTTGGATTCCTAAAGGTATACTAGGAAAAATAAGACAACTCTCATTCTGATTTCTTTGGTTAGGGAGTGCCAAAAAAATAGTCCGTTCTTAGCATCTTGGGGGAAAGTCACCACCCAAAAAGCCATTAGAGGTTGGGGTTTAAAAAACATCTTTCACTTCAATAAAGAATTGGCAGAAAAAAAAGAGTGGGGGATGATACAAAGAATAATTCTATGGGATCAAGTCATAAAGGCAAAGTACTTCCCACGGGACTAAATGGTGGATTAGATAAGGAATCTTCAGTGTTGATCGGACTAGACAACACCTAGGTTTCCCCACACTTCCAGTATTTAACACCAACTCTTCCCATCATTTTAACCCAAGCTCAATGTCTTGAAGATGGATCCTGATTTGGATCTGAAACGTCGAAAATCTATTGACAAAACTGTGGCTAGTAAGATCAACACTGAAAATCCCAACCACAAAAATCTCATTAATAAGGAATCTTGTTAAGAAGGTGCAAAATGGTTCCATCTTTTGGAAAGCTATTTTAAATGCCTTCCCTCTAATTGGGAAGTGGTTGATTTAGGAAGTGAGCAATGGGTCCCATGTACTTATAGGAAAATATCATTAGATATATAGCAAAGACAATCATGTACTCCCATAAAATTTGGTCCATGCCCTCAATAAGGGAGGTTTTTTCTATCTAATCCAAGTAATGAGAAAGGATTATGTCTCTCAACAAGCTTGGTGGATGTCTTGGCAAGAACTAGGACTCATGGGCGACTGTGCTCCCTTCTGGAAGAACTATACTAGATCTCTTCATAATACCATTGTTCCATTATCAGATAAGGAATATTAGCTTCTATGGTCCATGAATCCCACTGGAGGATATGTTTGAAGGCTAGGTTACATTGCACTAGCCTAAGAAAACAAAAATAATCCTCTACCATGGTGGGGGAAGAAACTCTGGAAGCTAAAGTGTCCAACAAAAGCCAAACTTTTTATGTGGCTATTATTGCACGACAAGGCACTTACTTGGGACAAACTACAATGAAGGAGCTTCCAAGGCCTCAAAAGATGTTGACTCTTCAAGCAACAATCTGAAACAAATCTTCATCTTATCATGAGTTGTAAATTCTCCTTGGAAATTTGGGTAGAGACCCAGAGGCTAATGGGTATCTCTTGTTCTTGGGGAGGAGATACCATTGAAGAAGCTCTAAAGTCTTGGTTGTGCTGCCAAGAAGCTAGAAATTTCAAGGCCGTCCCCCTCACCATAGCATGGGGTATTTGGACACAGGGGATTCACCTTGTTGACCAATATCTTATCATGTTCATTCATAAAGGGTTTTTTTAAATTGTAAAAAATATAGTCAATATATTGTAGGTATTGAGGGGGGGATGTGGGGTCTTAGGGGGTTTATAGGTATTTGGGGGTGTAAAAAGGGGTATCTATTAAAAAATATGGGTTTCTTTTATTGGAAAAATGTATTGGAGGAGGGTTCAACAAAAAGATTTTTGAAGGTATTTATCAATATATAGTGAAATTAGGGGTATTCTTTAATATCTCATGAACGAAGGAACTATGTTTACAGGTTCACTGAGTGAAGACCCTGTGTATTTGGATTGCTAGAAATCACTCTATTTTTTCAGAAAAGGATCCCTTACCTTTGCAAAGTGTGGAACATAGGGAAGGTGCAATGTTCGAAATACAAAATAAGCTCGTGCAATGTGTCAAAGTAGAAATAACAAATGGACGTCTATGTAGAGAGTCAAGTGTGCTTAATTTGGATGAGAACTACAAACAAAGTTCAAGTCGAGTGTGCTTAATTTGGATGAGAACTATGAACAAAGTTTGATTGTAGTGGAGGGTCTCAAGTTTGGACGATCTATATACCTATGGTATCTTCCAAACATATCGTTGGTTTGGTTTGAGAATTACATTAGTGTTTTTTTTTTATTATCAATTTGTTATGCTTGATCATTTTTCTACGTTTAGATATCATCTGTCGCCCTTGTGGCCAAAGGACTATCTCGAAAAACTAGAGAGGATGATTTCTATCATGTTATGGTAATGATTCAAATTGCTTCGTTTTATTTTTTAATTTATAACTAGGTAGAGTAGGTTATGTAATATGTTCTATATTTACAAATGCAAGATGAATGGAGTCCCCTGCACCATGTGCATTGGCTTGTTTCGTGGATTTGTTTTTGTTGATTTTCCTTTTGCAACATTTTTTCCTCGTTATTTTTTTCTCCTCAACCTTTTATTTTCCTAGAACCTATCGGTGGTAGGGTCTCAACAACATTGTCGTTGTGATGGAAATCACAATCATTAAAACATACAAAGAGAACGACATAAGTGAAAGAGGCAGTATGAATGCATAGTGAAACACAAGGATTTTTAGTAAATCTTTAAAAAATGAAGGGATCATAAGCTACTGATATATTTGTCAATGAAGTTAAATGAGAGTCCTAGTCCTACAATATAAATAATTTGGGTTCACATTATGCACTACTACTTCATTTGTTCATTTTAGATTCCCTATGAAATGGTTGTAGGTTGTAATGTCTTCCCTAAGTTAACTTGTAACATGTCCTCTCGACAATACATATTATATATGATCCTAACTATATTATCTTTTTTTAGTTATATCATTAAATATGATCATACTCTAATATTTACCAAAAGAGTCGCTAGAGGTTGCCCTTAGAATTAGTGCGAGAGAATCTTGGTTTGATTTTACTAAATAATGAGATTTTTCAACTTATTCGTTCATGGTATATGATATTCAATAATTTATTTGTCTATTAGTTGTCTTATTTCCTAGTATTCCATCCTATTTTCACAGTTCACATTTTAGTTGTATCGATAATAACAATAACCAATATAAATTTATTTTATTTTTAATAAAAGTTTAATGAACATTTAGTGCTTAAACAATTTACCCATGTTATACCAATGTACTATGGACAAATGGTAGTTGGCTTGGTTGCCAAAAGACAAGAGTGGCTTGACACCCACCCAACCAATCTGATTGAGATTCATTGGTGGTGAACCACTCAGATCATCCTTCTCCAACTTTGGAAGGAATTCACTCCACTTGCTATGAAACACACGATACTCTATGCATGAATTGGATACAAGATAGACTAGAGGCTGTATAGGCAATAGATAGAAATTTTGCAAAATGCAACTCCTATAAAGTGCAAGGTCGATAAATTTCCGCACATAGTGATATGAAATTAAACCTTAAATTGACTTTGTTATGCTAATTATAGTTTCCCATGACTTTATTAATTAAATGGAATTAATAAAGTTTAATGAGCAATTAAATTGACAGAAATGGAGAATAAACAACATTAAAGAAGACAAATAACAACAAGTTGTTAACAGAGTTCACCCCTCATGGGCTACGTCTCCAAGTCCACTTCAAGTGAGCAACTGAACCATTAGAATGAAGGATAATTCATCAAAATGACCTTCTTACATAAAAAATGATCTTGATCCTGCAAAAATTCGTTTTTTGAATTCCTCTAGGAAGATAGGAGCAGTGCTGGAAACTTCCTCTGACTTCTTCACGCAAATAAAAACACTATATAGCCTTTATTTTAAAAAAACTACTGAAAAAGTAAGCTTATAAGTAATTATGAGCATAACATAATATAAGTTAGGGCCCTCAGTGTAGTGGTAAGGCGCGTGGTTTGTATGTGTAGGGTCGTTGGTTCAACTCTCGTTGTTAAATATTTAGTGTGATGTTATTCCCAAAATATAATGTATGGAATATTATTTCGCATTAAACCGAATAGAACGACAATTAATATATAACCATCATATAACCATCCATGCGCCCACATCTCCA
>JASDQU010682787.1:0-11821 GCA_032191745.1 Picea mariana | reverse complement strand
ATGTGGCATCCTTCAGTTGGTCCATGTGGTGCCATGGGTTATTCTGCCATGTGTCAGCCTGTGAGTCTGCCACACTTCAACCTATGGGTGTGCTACGTGTCAACTTCTGGGTGTGTCATGTGTCAGTATTTCGAGTGTGCCACGTGTTTTTCCTTCAACTTCCAAAGGCCATAACTTTTTCATATGTTTTAACGTTGAAAAAGGGAAAAGAAAGCAAGAGGGCATAAAAACCCTCTAATTGTATTGTTTTGACAATTAAAAATAATAACAATATGAATGGACATTACTTTTGGTTATGCAACATTTCATCTTTTGTTTATTTGAAATTGGATAATAAACCTGGGCATGGGAGGAAATACATATATGTGTTCATGATAAGTGGGAATACCATGTATCTTAATATGAGTGTGTGAATTAAATTGAATATAACATTTGAATTATTATGAATATGACGTATGGTTGGGATATGGTTTAATATTTGGAAATAAATATATAACCATCATATAACCATCCATGCACCTACATCTCCACATGGGATAGAATTTTAAACAAAAAAAATAACTCCAACCAACTCAGCCACACAATGCTCCACTGCCATGAAGTAGATAAGACTAAGTGGCATGCAGGATTTCTAGAAGATCCTTGTGGTAGCCTCTGGTTGGTCCATGTGGTGCTGTGTGTTATCTTGTGAGTATGCCATGTGTCAGTCTTTGTCCCCTATTTTGCCTTCAACTTTCGAAGGCTATAACTTTTGCATACACTATCTGTTTGAGCCCGTTCAAGTTGCTTGGGAAATATATTGACAAGATATTCGAAATGAAGACCGTTTTCTTAGATTTTGAGACCTTTAATTTTGTATGGGTCATGGGAATCCTCCTAGATCACACAAATCGAGGTGATAGCTCCAAATCATCAATCGGTTCAAGGTAAGCAATTGATTTTTCCTCTTGTTTTTTTGCATCCCTTGTTTATATTTGGAAAATTATTTCCACCCCTGCCATTGTCTCTATATTTCTATTAACCCTACAAGATATGTATATTTTAGAGAGATATACACAACCCAAGATACAATGTTAAAGATACGTGCAAAAACAAAATGTGAAGGAAATATATTGCATCATATCCTAGAAAATATTTGGTGGCAATTTTCCCTCTATAAGAACTTCGATGTGCTATACTTACATTATTAGGCAAGAAACAATGCATTGAATGTGTTGAATGCATCTCTGCATCTCTTAGTCCTTCACTAAGATAAACGGTTTATTAGCAGATTATCCCTTTGTAATTCATAAAATGGTGAATAATGAAAGATCAAACTTCATTTTAATTCTTGTCATGGATATAGTTTATTAGATAAAGTTTTACTTTTGTCATGAATATGGTTTATGAGATAAAGTGTGTGTGTGTGTAACCACTACCATTCATGCCGCAAGCATGAAACATGAAACATATAATTTCCCTTTTCAAGCATGAGAATGAAGAGTTGGAAATTATAGTTTAACAAGCAACAAAGGGTTGGAAATTGCATGTTCAAGCATGATATATGATAGTGTGAAAATTACACTCTCAAGCGAGAAAAAGAGGGCTAGAAATTACATTTCCAAACAAGCAAAAAAACACTAGAAATTGCGTACTCAAACATAAATGAAATTGCACTGTCAGACTTGCAAAATATGGATGGAAATTATACTTTAAAGAAATAAAAAAGAGTTAGAAATTACAATTTCAATCAAGCAAAAGAAGATTGGAAATTGCATGTTCAAGTCTAAAAAAAGAGGGTTGGAATTGCATGTAGTTTCTCTCTACAACCTGCAAGCCATTGTCTAAAAAATTACAAAGAATTTTGGGTTTACTCGCGTGCTTTTTGTTGTCCTTCCAGTGCAAGGAAAGAAGAAGTTTGTTTCCCTTCTAGTGCGGCACAAGAAGAAGCATGTTTCTCTTCCATTGTAGCACAAGAAGAAGCATGTTTCTCTTCCATTGTAGCACAAGAAGAAGCATGTTTCCCTTTCTGTGCAACACAAGAAGTGTGCCAACTCTATGTTTTCTTTGTTGAGTCGTTAATGGTTCACCTTGGTTGTAGAGAGATTGAGTTAAGAGGTTTCATATTCCACCCTTCTGATAAAGATTTCTTGAGCTTCCGAACCATTTAGCAAAAAACACGTTGGTCTTGGTTGTGTGTCTATCATGCTGACAACCACAATGCCATCGAACCGATAACTACATTGTGAGTAAAATGAGAAAGCATTGTAAGCTCAAATGCATTTGAAAAGAAAATGTTAAAGAACCAATGCTAAATAAGAGATAACATTAATACATCTAGCATTTAATATTGTCTTCCAATTATTTGGGACCCCTGAGTCTAAACATAACAAATCATTAGATAAAAGAAAGTTTCCTCGATATAAGACCAAATAAAACTCCCAAATATTTAATTGTCTGAGATAAAATTATATACATTTATGAACAAAACAAACTTTAGGTAAATACTAATATACATTTTGATTTTTGTGCACAAGACATTAAAAATCCCCTCTCCAATTCCTATAGTCCTCACAACCTGTTGACGGGTCCAAATGGCCTGTCAAGTAGGTAAGGGAGAACGCCTAATGGAAAGTCCCAATCAGACCTACTCTTGTTTCGTGTAGCATTTCCGACCAATATGTGGGCCTAGTTGCCACTAATAATTAAAAGAAGAAAAAGGGTAAATACAACAAACTATTCCCCAAAGAGTTCTAATTAATTCTAAATCTAATATAAATTGAAAAAGCAAACTAATATGACCTAACTACTTCTAACCTATCCCATGGGAGCAAAACTAATAGATGAGCACAGTTTAAAGTGGTATTCTGACAACAAAAATAGTTCATGACAACTAAAAATATGTTAACACAATAATATTCCAGATATCATCTCAAATAATTGAAGAGGAGACCTGTAACATAATCTCTGTACTCATTAGAAATCACAACATAAGAATTCTAAATGTTAAGCACATAAATAGTCCATACGATCAACACCCATAAAACTTAAACAACAAATACAAGTGTAGAGGAATCCCACAAGCATTTGAAAACAATTCTGACTTCAAAACACTTTCTTCTCTTCATAGATATAGAAATAAAAGTATTATCAACCTATACAATGGGCAAAAGTCCCTTTTTACATCCAACGAGTTCTCTTTTATAAGACAAGAGAGACTCTTCAACTCTTGTGATTGTTCCCTTCGTTTTCCCTTTCTTTTGTAATTATGAATCTTTCAATTTCTTTTGAATTTTTTAAAATGAACATGTGAGCATAACAAATAGAATTTCAAGAGATTCTTGAGTGGCTATTCTTGCCCTAAGACATTTTACAAATGGTATTCATTTAAAAATATTGTTAACTCTGCCTATTGGTGTCCTCTTTTACCCCTTGAGTTATTCTAGGCATTTTTGGTGTTAGCCTTCTATATAATATCTTCTCGTCTTCTTCTCATCTATCTCAACCTTCCATCGTGCTCTTGCATGTTCAATTTCAACGCATATAGTGCTAGATATGACTGTTTGAATATGCACAACCCATTTTTTGATTAAATTCGGGCCTGCTTTCTGTTCTGCATTTTCTGAGCATTTATGCCCTCAATATTTAAATATTTGTTGTGACATCCAATTCTTCTCTCTTCTATCTTTCTGGCGAGCTACCCTAGGCCTAATTTCATTTTCTGTAGCCCCATATATGGCTGTCTGAAATTTGCACAGTGAATTTCCACCGCAAATCCGTGGCCTTCAATTTTCTACAATTTCTGAGGTTTTTCGTTACTATTGTGACCTGAATCCTTCTCTCAACACATTCTTCATCTTGATACCATTCCAACAAGGTATCACACGATCAATTTTGACACCTGCAACTCAAGATATGCTTGTTTGAAAAATGGTGCTCAACAACCCTTGATCTACCTGTGGGTGAATCTGGGTTGTTGGTCCTTAACCTAAAAATAAAAATCCCACATGCTTCAGAGAGTTCAATATTGAGTGGTTTAAATAGTTTTATTCCCTTTATCTAATTTGTATAAGAACTTTGGGAAGGCATATGACTGAGGGCTTGTAAGGTTATTTTGGCTAATTATCATCCTAAAAAAATAGAAAATTATAATACAAAGAAATGAAATAGGGAATTAATTAAATTAATTACATGCACCTACGTAAAATAAAATAATAAATAAAATAATATAAAATAATACAAATTCTAATGGATACATGTTTCCCAACAAATAACATTAAAACAACCCTCCAAAAAAATATATTAAAATAATATGTGGTCTGATGACCATTGGACTCAAACGACCGAAATGGTAAGTTTAAGGAGTGTAGCTCACTTAGATGAGCTCACTCGGATAAGCTAAGTCCAATGGTTGGGAGGTGAATTTGAAGAGTGAAGTGTGGAGTCAAATGGTTTAAAAAAATTAAAATATTGCTAAGGCTCGATCTCGATGAGCTAGGTTTTGAAAGATTAATTAAATATTCATATAGTTCTTAAGGTATTCGGGAGGAGAGGTAGGGAATTTCTAGAAATGAGGAAGGTGTATCTTAATGGTAATTCTAATGGACTTTACCATGCAGTAAAGATGTAGACCAATGGGGAGAAACTTGAGATGAGTCTCAAGGGATATTAGGTTGAATTTTAGTGAGTGAGGGAAAAACGAAAAAATATATATATATTTTTTGTAAGCTAGCTTTTCCTATTACCAATCATTGACATAGATTAAATAACAAGTTTGAGAAATTGGTGTTGAGGTTGCCATTAAAGGAAACCAACCCCACCACCAGTTATGGAATTTCCAGAGAGTCAAGTTGTTACTAGAAAGGACTAACATATTTACATAGTTTGGCCCGAGGCAGAAAATGTTGAGCCTAGGATTATACCAACTGAAAATACTTTCTAATCTAATAGGCGATGATAGTGTTGCAAAAAGAAAAAAAGAACAGAGTGTTAGAGTTTAGTTGCGGGTATAGCTATGAGGAAATGCATTCCTGGAAGAATCGGGCCATTTGGGTGCCATGACTGCCTAGAGAAATTCTTCTTCATTGCATCTTTGCCCTGGGTTCTCTGCACCTGAGTCTAGTATCCAATCCATCCGCTTCGCCATCAGATCCTACTGAAATTTTATTTCATCGTTGTCCCGTCGGAGCTACATGATAAGTTCCCGTTGCATGGTAGTGAAAACAAAGTTGGCGGGAGGCGAGGGAAAGGAGTTGGAGGCGCCTTCAGTTGTTGGTGATAGGAGTTGTTGTAGGTGCATCCGGGGAAATAGAGAATGCGTGATTATAATATTCAGGGGTTATAGGAAAGGTGGAATTGTGACCTTCCATCACTCGATAATAGGGGCAAAAAATACAGGAGGAAGGAGGATGCCTGAATAAGGAGCTGCAAAAAGCAGAGCCCAAACGAGTGCCACTAACTCTCTTGGATCTTGCTCTCTCTAGGCATGAGAGAGGAGAAAAAAAACTAGTGATAAGAATGAAGAGGAAGAGCCTAAAACTAGAGAGCGACTGAAAAATCAGGAAACAAAGGAAGAGAGGAAAGCAAGTCGAGAAAAAAAAATGAGTTCGCTGGGAGGTAGCTTGGGAAAAAAGGAAAGTTGCTCAGCTATAAACATCAGTTGGAGAGTATAGGCGAGTGAAGATGACCATCAAATCCACATGCAAGAGAGCCATGTTCCAAGCCAGGTGCAGGGGAAGGGACGAACAGATGGGAAGGTTAATAAATGAACACCACCAATGCTATCCTCTATGTGAGCTCCTGGAGATCGTCATGTCAATCTGCCTATGTTTCATGTGGATCGTGAGGAACCCCATATGAGGGATGACTATATTTCCGAGCATTCAACTAGTAGGGGGTGGTTGGAAAAAAGAGGTCACTATCCCTGAGATCTACCGCGACATTTTCCAACTTATCTTCCACCCAATTGGATTCACGACGAACATGGGAATGGATGAGAGCCAGGTTGGGGTGAAGGAGAAATTGCAAGAGTTCTAAATTACTAAGAAATCGCCAATTGGGAGAAATTTTGGAAGGATTTGAACCAGAGAGGAGCTTGGAGAAAAGACCAAGGATAATTTTGGAATCACCTTCCACTATGAGCTTAGAGAATCCTAGATGAATGGCTGGTTGTAGACCTTGAATAAGAGCCCATAATTTTGCTGCATTATTGGTGTCATGTCGAATAATTCTGACCATTATTAAGAGAATATTACCTTCATCATCCCTGAGGACACCCCCAAACCCCGTAGGACCTAGGTTTCCTTTGGAAGCTAAATCAAAATCGAGCTTAATAAAACCATTCAATGGTTTATACCAAACAAAAGGGTTGTTTGTCGAGGGGGGCCTGGTCGAGGCATTGATAGGGAATAGGGTAGGATTAATATGCCAACTTAGAAGGATGGATTTTTCTGTTGGATCACAACTGAGGTCCTCCATAGTCCAAGCCTCGGTAGATATTGTTTCTGTGATGCAAGCTTGTATTTTAGACCAAACCTGTGCTTTAGACTATGTTGTCGACTGGAAAATTATTTTGTTTCTTTCTTTCCATATTTTCCAGATGACGAATCCAAGGAGAAGTGACCAAATATTATTCAGTATTGGATATTTGAAGGCTTGGTTTCTCCATCTTTCCATTGTATTTTTTCTGTTGTTAGCGTTGTGGTCCGTTGTGCGCATGATGTAGGTGGCTTGATCCTAGACTGTTAGGCTAAACAAACATTGATTAAAGAGGTGCTCAGTGCTCATACAGAAGGGTTGTCCGTCGAGGGGGGCCTGGTTGAGGCATTGATAGGGAAGAGGGTAGGATTAATATGCCATCTTAGAAGGATGGATTTTTTTGTTGGATCACAATTGAGGTCCTCCATAGTCCAAGCCTTAGTAGATATTGTTTATGTAATGAAATCTTGTATTTTAGACCAAGCCTGTGCTTTAGACTGTGTTGTCGACTGGAAAATTATTTTGTTTCTTTCTTTCCATATTTTCCAGATGATGAATCCAAGGAGAAGTGACCAAATACTATTCAGTATTGGATTTTTGAAGGCTTGATTTCTCCATCTTTCCATCGTATTTTTTTATGTTGTTAGCGTTGCGGTTTGTTGTGCGCATGATGTAGGCAACTTGATCCCACACTGTTAGACTAAACAAACATTGATTAAAGAGGTGCTCAATGGAATCTTCTTGATTGCAACAAAGTGGACATATAGAAGGTCACGTGAATCCTATTTTTAGGAAATTTTCCCATGTGAGAATTTTGTTCTGGGCCAACAGCCCAAAACAAAATTTTGTTGGATCTCTCAAGGTCATGTTGCCTGAGTGCTTGTGTTTACAGAGGTCATCCCATTTTACAAGAGCCCGTTCTCTTCCATCTTTGGTTCCTTGCGAGAGAAATTTCCTTTAAATGGATCTTATGGAGTTGATGATATATTTTGGGGCAGCCAAAGCGAAAAAAGGTAGATAGGTATGGCTTGAAGGACATATTTCAAAAGGATTAGGCGCCCTGGGAGGTTCAGGGTTCGAAAGGTCCATCAGCTGAGATGATGCTTTAGTGAGTTGATGAGAGGTTCCCAGACATTGCTGCGAGAGGCATTGTCAACCAAAGGGACCCCCAAGTATTTGGATGAAAGGGAACTCCTACTGAAACCCAAAATATTGGAAAGATGAATCTGAATTGCCTCTGGGGTGTTAAAGAAAAAGTATTGGGATTTGTTGGAATTTATGGAAATACTTGAAGAAACAGTAAAGTCATCAAGTATTTGATGAATAATGGAAGCTTCTATGGCTTTAGTTGATCCCATTGTCATGGTATCATCTACAAATTTTCTATGGGAGATGGGAGAATCCATGCATGATATTTTAAGACCTCGAAGGCTTCCATTGGCTATGTGGGCATGGATATACCGGTTGAGACCCTCTGCCATGATAACAAAGAGAAAGGGAGATAGGGGATCTCCTTGACGAGTGCCTCGTGAGGGTGCAAAGGTTTTAGAGGGGGCTCCATTGACAATAATAGAGAAGAAGGATGTAGAGGTGAGTTTAAGAATCCAATTAACCTAGTTAGAGTTAAAACCAAAATCTATCAGAATTTGTTGCATATATTTCCAGCTGATAGTGTCAAAGGCTTTTGTGAAATCCAACTTGATCATCATGCCTAGGGTATGGGAGGTTTTAAGAGAGTGTATTATTTTGTGAGCCAAAATTATGTTGTCTAAAATTTTCCTTCGTTCAACGTATCTAGAATGTTCCTTTGAAATGATGAAAGGAAGAATGGGTTTAAGGCGAATATCAATTACCTTGGTTATGATTTTGTAGATGACATTGCATAAGTTAATGGGCTGAAACTGCCAGAGATGAGATAACCTTTCTTCTTTGGGAATGAGTGTTAAGAAGGTGGTGTTGAGGGCAAGAAGGACATCACGAGACCATATGGAATCTTCTACAAGCTACCAGACTTCTTCTTTGATCATGGGCCAACAATGATGGAAAAAATTGGTGGTGAAGCCATTTGGGCCTTGGGCCTTACCATTCTGCATTTCCTGCATGGCCTGATCTACTTCCTATATAGAAATAAGACGTAGGAGAGTTGTTTTTTGATTTTCCGTAATCATGCTCGACACTGTCAATGGCCACCGAGCAGTCTGGGCATGGTTCCGCGAGGAGAGATTTGTAGAAGTTGACTAACTCTTGTTAAATGTCAACATGATTCACGAGGGTTTTCC
This sequence comes from Picea mariana, assembly GCA_032191745.1. NCBI lineage: Eukaryota > Viridiplantae > Streptophyta > Pinopsida > Pinales > Pinaceae > Picea > Picea mariana. The sequence goes on along the minus strand of JASDQU010682787.1, from coordinate 3,086 downwards.
CTTGATCTGTCTCCAATTTGGTGATGCGATTGATGTGACACCTATAGAGCATAGGTTCATGGAATACTTTTGTGTTTTTCCCCCCTCATGGATCCATTGCACTCTGGACTTCTAATGCCAAAGCATTTCTTCTTGTGCATACCTCTCATCCAACTGTTTACAGAGGGCATATTCTTCTACTTGGGTTTGTTCGGAGCTACCTCGGTCCATGATTTTCTTTTGTAGGTCTTTCATTATCTATTTGAGATCTTTATTGGCCTAGAAATTGTCCCCAAAGACAGTTTTTTTTCCAGATACGAAGGTGTTGTTTGAAGTTTTTCAACTTCTGTTTGAACCGGTACATAAGGGAGACATGGAATATTCTAACATTTTGCCACCAAATGGCGGCATTTTCTTTGAAATCTGGGTGAGAGAGCCAAAAAATTTCAAAGCAAAAGGACTTGTGCTTAAGGGAGCCAACATTATCAAACCAGAGTTGAATGGGCCAGTGATCAGAACCAGATACTGGTAGGATGTTGGATTCTAGGAGGAAATCCTCCATCATGAGAGATTCAAAGATTAGAAAGTGATATAACTTACAAGCAATTTGGTGCGATCCAAAACGTTTATTACCCCAAGTGAAAATACCCTCTTTGAAATCCAGATCTACCAACTGAAGGGCTTCTATGGTATCAAAGAAATCTTCACATTCTCTATCCAGTATCCTTATGCCTCCTCTTTTTTCTGCCAGTGATTTGATGTGATTGAGGTCTCCTCCTAGGATCCAATGTGGGTTGTCTGCCATGGCTTTGAGAAGAGTGAGGTGTTGTCTAAAATTTTCTTTTTTCATGGGGATCTTGTGGTCCATATGCATTGGTTATCAGTCTGGTCTTACAAGAACCAATAAGTCTAAAGGAATATGAGATTGAGCATTTGGTGGAAAATAAGTTTTCCAAGATTATCACTGGCGGGTTCCATAATATAGCTAAGCCCCCGAAAACTCCTCTGGAATCATTGAATATGAAATTTCTCTACTTACAACTATGAGAGAGTAGATTCTCTGCAGTTGTACCTTCACATTTAGTCTCTTGGAGGAAAAGGATGTCATGATTCTCTGCCATGATGTCGTTTCAAAGCAGTCTTTGCTTCGTCCTTCCATTGAGGCCCTTGATGTTCCAGAAAATGATCTTCACGAGGATAGAGGATTGGGGTTGGGGAAAAATCTATTACTTAGATTTTGAATTTGACCAAAATTAACCATGTATCTTCCTATCTCCTGAATAAGTTGTTGAGTGGATTTTCTACCCCTTCTTCCTGTTTCCTTAACATGCTTGCGAGAATATTTTTTCCCATCGTCCATAATACCTAATCCAGGATTTGAGCGCAGGGTTGCTCCTGCAGTAGAGTCGTGTTAGGTAGCTAGAGAGGTAGTGGAGGGGCCCAGAGGGCCCATAGTGATAATAGTGGAGGTCATTCAATGTAAGGTGGACTAGGTCCACTATATTATTAAATAGGCCCACTATGGTTGTTAGATATAATAAATGGGTAGTTAGATATAATAAATGTAAGAGGACTTCTTAGAAGGCTCTACTTCTAGAAGATTCCTTCTCTAGAATGTTCTTAGGTAATGGTAGCACTATATAAAGGGTTTCAAGCAATGTAATGGGACATGAAGAGAAGTATTGTATTTTGGAGCTAAAGGTCATTAGGAGGAAGCCCCTTCGAAGAGGCAAGTGAATAGGAGAGGATCCCTTCCATAATAATATCCATTGTATGGTGTTTCGCTACCCCAAGGATTTTGATAAAATAAAGTGGTGGTTTTCTATATTGTTCCATATATCTTGTGTGGTTATTGTATTCATATATCTTTGGTACAGTTGTGGTATTTTGTATTTAGGTCTTTGGAACATAACAAGTCGAGATAAACATTTTTTCCCTTGCTTAGTTGTTCTAGGGGGACCGTTTGGAGCTGTTTTTTGCGGTATGCTTACTCTATTTTGACCAGGTCAATTTATGCAAGATCTTGGTCATCCCATTCAACTTCCATTTCTACATCATCTATCAAAGAAGGGATATGAGTGGATGGGTTAAGAATTGGGGTCGAAAGAGGCTAGTTTGAAATGACTTCAGAGCAGGCTTTGCCTTTGGATTTCGAGTTGGAGGTTAGATTGTCATGAGGGGCGGCACTATGGGGGATTTCATCTGCAAGGGTATTTAAGATTTCAAAGGAGTTGATGGTAGAGGGCATCTTAGTGTGAGATTTAGGAGGTTTTCTCTATGATGGGCGCTGTCTCCCTTGCACATGCTTGAAGCTGTCTTTGGGTTTATTTTGTGAATCGAGATTGGGGTTGCTAAGGGAATTTAGCGAGAAATCTCTGAACAAGTGACCGTGTTCATGGCATCTGCGACAACAGAAGGGGATATGTTCATAGTTGATTGTTTGTTCCCATTCTTCATCTTGATATTCAAGCTTAATAGATCTAGGTAGGGGCTTTGAGACGTCCATGTAGACACATATGCAGGCATAGGAGGTATATTGAACTTGTTTTGTGGGTCGTGGCTTCAATAGTTTTCACAAAAAGGCCTATGATATTCCCTATTCCTTCTAGAATTTCACCAAGCCAGAATTCTTGGGGAGGCGAGTAGAGCCTGATCCAAATCGGGGCATAGGTGAAATCCTCTTTTTTCGGGATGAATCTCTCGATCGAAAATATTAGGTACAGACCTGTTGAGTTGTAGAAATATGGCCCGTTTTTGAAAACTCTGTTCTTATCCTCCAAGTTATGAAAAATGGTTGTGAAGAAACCCTTGGAACCTAGTTGGAGGTTGATGTGGCATTTGGGTTTCCACCAGTGGTTAATCCACTTGACCAGGTCCCTTTCAGAAGGCCATAAAACCAAAATTTTTCCTATGGGCGTGTGGTATCTTATATATTGAGTTTGCATACCCACTCTAGTTGAGTTGACTACATACCCGGGGGTAGAGGGAGCTTGCGGGATGCATTTTCCTGACAGCCATGACCTAGCCACTTTTGGATGAGAGGGATCAACTTCCATCTCCATCACTTTGTTCTTACTGAGCTCTTCTTGGTAATGTTGTTCCCTTAT
>JASDQU010682786.1:60554-79605 GCA_032191745.1 Picea mariana | reverse complement strand
TTTGATGTATCCTTCAATATTGAGGGTTTGAGGAGTGCTAATTCCAGCCAATGCATTACATGATATCGTGGGAGTCAACTCTTTAGATGAAATTGCTTCTACGTTTTCATCTTGAGATGGTTCTTGTTCTTCTTCTTCCTCCTCTTCATAATTTATGTAGAATAATTTCTTCTCACCACACTTATGTCCCTTACTGTACTTGCTGTCACAATTAAAGCATAAACCTTTTTCTTTTCTTTCCTCCAATTGTTGAGGTGTCAACCTTGTAGGTTGAGGTGTTTTAGAAAAAGAAGCATTGTTCTCCTTATAGATGTTAGGATTGGTCCTTCTAGTAGCCATAGCCATATTTTTACTTTCAACATTTCTTGCCACCTTAAATGCATTCTCCAATGATTTGGGTTCCCAAAGGTGAACCTCATGTTGAATTTTATCCTTTAAATTTCCTATGAATACATCAATCAAGTGCTCATCTGAAATATCGGTTACCTTTATATTCAATATTTGGAAGTTCTCAATATGCTCGGTAACTGAACCCTTTTGCTTGAGATTTATCAATTGGCTAAAGAAGGTATTGCTCCTTGTATCCTCATAGTGTGCTATCATTTCTTTAGTGAAAATTGTCTAAGTGACGAGTGATTTGCGAGAACAAATCCATTGATACCTTACAAATTGATTAGGTTCTAAATATAAAGAAGTGATTCATACCTTTTTTGTATGTGGCACATTATGGAGATCAAAGAATTGCTCCATCTGAAGTATCCATGTGATTAGGTCCTTTCCATCAAACTTCCTCATATCAATCTTAGGAACGTGTTTGGTCTTCAAACCAAAGTTGGAGTTTCTCCATTATTGATTCACCTTCCGTGTGTCCTCATTATGAATTTCATGGGATGCATTTTCACTTTCAGGTGTATTCTCTATTACAAAAATTTTCAATACTTCCATGATCTCCCCTTGTAAACACTCCATCATCTCTTGTAGTTCATCTTTTGTAACTATCTTCTTTTGTAAATCATTTATGTCCCTACGCATTTCTTCAACTTCATCAAGAGTCCAAGTAGGATTTTTTGGAGGCTTGGTTGGTGTAGAATTTCCCTTTTGGGGTGGCATGTTGGCCAAGTATCACTTTTGAACCTTGATTTTGAGGTGGTTCTGCTAGACAATATTTCTTCTGTTGTATCTCGCAAGTTTCAGCCCTTCTGGGTATGAAAATTTATTTTATCTGGTTCTATGATATTTATTCTCTGCAATTCCACAGGTCTGATCAAAATTGGATGTGCCAAGTGGAATTCAGGGTAACTTCCCCACAACTTGTCGATTTTTGGCCTTTCCAGGAGATCTGACTTGTATAGCGTGCCCCGCACAAAATAATTGATATAAAATTATGAAAATCACACCTGAAATTATAAAGATTGTCCATGATCCAATGCAACTAGTCCCACTCAATTTGGATACTCTAGGAAGAATTTATGATTGTTTTACCTAGAACACCTTCTTGAGACTAGTCAATAGGACTAGTCAGATACCCTATCTTACACAAGGTGTATCTACAAATGTAAAATGATCTATAAGCTAAATTTTTTACCACAAATACCTTACTGATTTCTTTAATTGGCCTCTAGAGTGCAAGGCTTGAAGCATTACAGAAACGTTTTTATAGCAAAAATTCCACAATGACTCAGTTCTGGATGATTCCAGAACCCTATCTTGTACAGGTTGTATCTCCAAAATTATAGGTCCTGAGTAGCTGAATTTTTAACCCAACGTACCTTGATCCGTATACTAAATATCCTCCAAGCCGTTCCTTCTGAAATGATATATACAAAAATTTATGGGGAAAATTCCAAGGTGTCTCAGATGTAGTAGTGAAACCCCAAGACCTTGAGCTCTAATACCATATGTTATGAACCAAATATCAATATAGCATAGAAAAACCTTAGAAAAGGTACTCAATACCTTGAAAAAGAGATAATTTCAGATAATAAGCCTCTTCGAGGGGGAAACCTCCTTTTACCCCACTTAAATGTTCAAGTACAAGATGATTCAAAATGAAAGTGTCTCCTTGGTATATATAGGAGACTAGGAGGTATAAATACAACTAATGGCCTAAAGTCGGCATAAATAAAATAACATTACTAATATAATATTCCCTAATTAAGGGGTAATGATCCAATATTAGGGCTTAACAAATGAATTATAATGCCTATATTATAGCCTAGGTTGTGAATGATAGATTTACAATTCAGATCCCTCCCTCTAGCATAGGATTCCCACGTCTGAAGCTAGAGTAACTACAATTGTTCAACAAAAATAACAAACTACTAAAAACTAGGCTAATGTTGGCCACTACCGTAACATATTTAATATGCCTGATGAAGTGTCCCTTGAGTGCATCTTATTCTATTAGGTGTGCCTCCAGCTTTAAACTAACATCCAAGCAACTGTCACATACTCCTCTGGCCATCTTGCAACCACTGATCCTTTCGAAACCTCCAAAACAGGAGTCTACAACAAATTTTGTAGTGCCAACTGTATCATCCAATTCACAACACCTGTCTATATAAGTCAGTTCGCAATGCCAGGTTCTGTGAAATTTCTTGTAGTTTCTTAGCATATCTATTAGATCCCCAAAACACTAAAAAAAACCATCTTTCGAGCTATAGATGTTGTAAAACCTCATGATCCGATATATGAGTGAACAAATTAATTCATAGGCATCATTATCCACCAAAATCTCAAAATTCAAAAATCAGGCACTGTCTAAATCTGAAACTGTTTTAAGGAATTTCATATTTTTATTTTTTGAGTCTGGAACTCCTTCTTCTAGCAACTTGGGATAAAATATCCAAATTATTCTTGGCCAGCTCCTCCCTAAAAGGTTGCAACTCCATCTATAGCCTTCTTATCTGACTCTGGTAGGGTATATCATGTCTATACAAGCTCCTAAGTTGCCTCTGGAGAGGTCTAAATATTTTAACTATGAACTTAGCCCTTACAAGAGTGTCGGGATACATATCCATAAGATAACTTAGCTTCTTATTTTCAAATAACTCCTACCTTTTTAATTTATCAATTCCATCTCTAACCTCTTTAAGATATCTATTCATCCTCTTAAAGGTAGGAGTTTTTGGACGAGTAGTTATGTTTACAAATTCAATGGGCTCTTTGATAGGTACACCTTTTCTCTTTCTCTGGATGGGGGATTTCACTAACACTTTCTCCACAGTGCTTTCCTTCTTTGTTAATTCTCTATTAATATGTCTCCTGGTCTTGACCTTGTCTGCAGTAGGTGTTTAAAAAAACAATAACTTTCTCCCTCTTCGACTTGTGGTTCTAGCTGAAGGGATCTACACTGGACTGGGAGCTGGCAAAGGTGAAACCTCTCTTTTTGGGGACTAAGAAGATCCTCCTTCTTCTGCATGTTCCTTTGTTGTTTCTTCATCTTTAGCAATACCCATGCTCTTCCTCTTCCTTTTGATCCATGCATGTATAGTCCTGTCAGCCTGAAGATGGCTTTGTACCTTAGACTATGGAGTAGAAGCAATATATAATTGAAAGTGTGAAGAAGTAATGAATTCCTCCCAGTCAATGTTTTTCTTCCTTACTTCCTCCATCACAAGAATTTTAATCAGCCCTAAATGAAAAAAACTTGTCTCAACTACCTTATATTTATCCTAGACTTTGTTGACCATTTTTTCAATACTCCTAAACAAATAAAATGGAAAATTTATAAAATATTTTCCTGTGAAGTGAAACAATAGTCTTATGTGATACTGATAAATCATGTTGAGTCTCCCTTCATAGTTAAAGTATCTCTGGATTACCCTCAACATCTTATCAAAACCCAAAATCATATGGTTCTTGGGCACTCCTTTTGATAAGTTTTCTCCTTGATATTCTGGTTTAAGGAATTGCTTGGAGAAGGTTGAATTTAGGTTCATGGATTTGAACCATCTCTCCCCAATATTAGGTATTTCAGTAGTTGTTTCTATGGTCATTTCAGATACCTCAAATTCTAGTACCCCAACCTTGGTCTTGTTCATATCAAAGTTTAGGGAATATTCCCTAGTATACCTTAGGGTGCCCCCTCTGCATTTTCTGATAGAAATTAAAATAGCCCACTCTTTGGAAGACTTCCTTGATCATGGTTTCAACAAAAAACAATTGCATTTCATAGGGATTAGTCCTTACAATTCCTCCTCCTTTTTAATTTTCTTCTGTTGATTATCCATTAATACTAGCTGGGAAGTGCTCAACACAATGTTTAAATGATTTCTTTCATGTGAAACAAAGAAACATGATTTAGGGTTCTAGGGAAAGACTCGTTTGAAATATCAGTGGACGTGGGACTTTTGTGAGTTAAAGTTTTATTTTCCCTCTAGAAATGAGACCAAGTATTCTTTTAGTTATGGGAAATAGGGGAAATGAATATTAGAAAAACTATTTGTGAAACAAGCCCAACATATTTGTATGACAACTTTATGAATTTTATATTTTTATAGGGACAAAACATCTAAGTAGGACTCAAATGACTACCACTAGGTTTAATCTCATCAAATCGACCAGGAATATGGACCACAAACAAGTTTGCAAAAAATGGTGTTTTGTAGAGAGTGTTGGAACATAGAGTTCTCATCACTAGGTTGAATGTGCAAAGTTTAGAGCGTTAGAGCAAGGTTTTTTGGAAAACCTAGGTTTGGAGAAGTGATGCATATGTAAATGAAAAATGGATGTGGTAGTTTAAAAACATGTTGTTTATACGTTCAAAATACCACACTCAAGGTGTGAGGAAGGAGTTCTAGAGCTAATCAACACATTCTGACAAAATTCACAGCGTGAGATAGGATTTCATAGCGCCACCAAAAGAAACAATCACCCAACCCTTTCCAGACCTTAAAATATGGTGGAAAATTTCAATGAAAACCTAGTAGCCTGGAGCTAACTATTGAAATATCCATACTTTCTCAGAAACAACTTCAAGTGGTCGAACCAACAACTATCCTCTACCACCAGTTCGTAGCAGTGTTTGTAGTGTCAATCACAGTTTGCAGTGCTTTCTCCAAAATTTGATTTTGAGTGCTTCAAGGAAACCATTAGGATTTGAAATTAATTATCATAGATTGATTTGAAGTACTAGCCTTTCCTTATTTCTGTTTAGACCTCAAGTTGTACATTTTTTTATTTTCTTTTGTTTTCTCTTCTTTACTTAATTAATTTAATTGAATATTCATAAGGGATTCTTCATTAGCAGACTGATTCAAATGAGGAGAGGTAAATGTTTCACCTAGAAAATGAATTTGTTGATATGCTCCTTCATCCTCTCACTCTTCATCATCAACCAGGTTATTTTGAAGAGGATTCTGGACCTTTTGGTCATCTTTATTTCTCTGATGTCCTTGGAGGATCTGAGGAGCATTATTTTTTCTTCTGAAATTACCCCTATTTGCATTATCTTGTGTGTTTCTGTTAGTTTCTATTCCCTCAATTTTAATCTTTTTAATATTTGCAGACAGTGATTTAACCAATTTGGTCAATTCATCTACTTGAGGATTGACACCAAAAGAATCAAATGTTGAAGCCTTTGAATTTTTTTTCTTCTCTCTCTATCATATTTTCCTCTTATTTTATCAGCTATCAATATATTTTACTCCACATATAGTGTTTCACTTGCATATTATCCAAATAGGTAGATCTTCCTTCTCTCAAAAGGAGGAAAAATTCAGGATCAAAGGCACTAGCATAAGTTATTTTGGTATAGTTTTTAGTAGGTTTGATTTCTGTAGGGATTTGATTGTACATTTTATTAAACATTTTGAAAAAAATTTGAGACAAATTCCCCTTCTTTCATATTGAGAGACCCAAAATCTGTAATATAATAAATGGTTTTCTATAGAGAGTGATGGAACATAGAGTTCACATCACTGGGTTGACTGGGAGAAATTTGGAGTGCTAGAGAAAGTTTTTTTGGAAAACCTAGGTTTGGACAAGTGATGAACATGTAAATGAACAATGGTTGTGGTAGTTTAAAAAAATGTTGTTTATAGGTTCAAAAGACTAGAATTAGTGTGTGAGGAAGGAGTTCTAGAGATGATCAACAAATTCTGAGAAAGTTCAAAGCGCGAGACAGGAGTTCGCAACGCCACCAAAAGAAACAATCACCGAACCCTTTCTAGACCTTAAAATAAGGTGGGAAAGTTCAAGGAGAACCTGGTGGCCTGAAGCTAACTGTTGACATCTCCATATTTTCTCAGGAAAAAAACCAAGTGGTCAAACCACCAACTATCCTCTTCCACCAGTTTGTAGCAGAGTTTGTAGTGTTGGTCACAGTTTGCAGCGCCTGCTCCAAAATTTGATTTTGACTGCTTCAAGGAAACCATTAGGATTTGAAATTTATGATCCATGTAATATATTAGAGATAATATTTGAAACAATACAAAATCTTGTGATGTCATAAAGTGAATGATTATCTTAAATGAAAAAGGGTAGTTTGAGGGTGTTGTGAACTCTATTAGTGAGTGACTTGGCAACGCTAAAGTTACAAACCAAAATGACAACATGAGAAAGTAAAGTGACAGATGGATGTACTTCACACATATTATGGTATAGATATGTCAAGGTGATGATGGTGTTTATAAGGATTCGATTTCTAAGGTACTAACACTCTTTGTCATGATAACTGAAATTTGACCCAGGATATAACCACACCAAGACCTTAGAATTGGTAAAATGACTTGGTTTATTAAAAAAAAAATTGAAAAATGACTCTAGGAGGAAATTATAAAACTAAAAAAAACCTATGACTCAACAAAAACTGAAAAAATGACTTTTGACCCCCCTACAACTCTATGTGATAACATTGGCTCCACAAAGGATGGCAGGCTCCTTATGAGCTTCCAAGAACAAGAAACTTCAGTGTCTTATCCAAGGGCTATGGGGTTATTATTCAAGAGAAACAAAAACAAACTAAAAATTATATTTACAATGGAAGGGAAAGCCACTCATGTATTTAAGAAAAATATTTCTTCAGAAAGTACCCATTAACAGGGCCACCAAAAGTTTCAGAGTCTTTTAAGTTCTGCAATTTATAAGTTCTATTTTGAAAAACTTTAGAAATATTGAAAGGACTAATCCAGAAGGCTTCCAATTTACCATGTTTTCCTTTGTCTTTCCTTTGTGCATCATAATTGAGCAGTAGGTCTCCCAACTATAAATGTTCTTTGTTTACCTTCTTGTCAAAAGCTTTCTTGATCTTCTACTGATGACTCTGTGCTTTATCAAGGAGCTTCTCCCTGGTCTGTTTCCCTTCTACAACCTGATGCATCCTTATGACCATATCATCTGGTTCTCCTTGTTGATATTGTAAGCAATTTTTCATAGGTAATGCAAGTTGAGAAGGAAAGAAAACTTTAGTTCCATAGACCAACTAAAAAGGGATGGTACCAATTGATCTCTTGGTGGTCACTCTATATGCTCAGAGAGAAAATTTCAACTTAAGATCCCAATATTTTTTGTTATCCTCCAATAGTTTTTTGATGATATGTACTAGACTTTTGTTAGAGAAATCTATTAGGCCATTAACTTGAGGGTAATAAGGATTAGAATGAATGAGTTGGTTTCCAATTTTTTCAAAGATTTTGACCAGGGGTTCAACTTTAAAAGATATAATATTATCAGTCATAATCTTGTTAGGACATCCAATCTTAGACAAAGGGTATTCCAGAAATCCAATAACTACTTTATGTGTTTCATTTCTTGTAGGAATGGATTCTATCCACTTGATAAAATAATCAGTAGTAGTCAGCATCCAATGATGTTGTCCACTTGAAGTTGGATGGATTTCTAGAATGAAATCTAATCCCCATTGTTGGAAAGGACCATATGACATTATGGGTTTCGAAGGTAGGGATTTTAGTTTCTTCTTTCCTGAAAACTTATGACATTTATCACAATCCATTATCTTTTCATAGACATCATTGAATAGACTAGGCCAAAAGTACCCAGCTCTGAGTATTTTATATGTTGTGGTCCTCCAAAAATTATGGATTCCACACAGGCTATCATGAAAGTCAGACGTGGTTTTATTTTCCTCATATCGTTCTAAGCATCTTATAAGAACGTCAACAAAATCCTTCCAATACAAAACATGATCAATAATGTAGTCTCTGACTGCTTTAGGTTTTCGAGATCTCACCTTAGTCTTGTCAAGTCCAAGTGGGGGTTGTAATGTCTGCAAGAAATGTATAACTTCCTTTTACTAATTACACTCTATCAATTTAGGACTAACTTGTGAATTATTGCTAGCAATATTAGTCTGCTGATATACATAATTTGCATTTATGAAATTAACCCCAAGTGCTTTAAAGTTTGATTCAACTAAAAACCTAGCTAAACCTTTCTTAATCTAGTTTTTAGCTAAACCTAGTTTTTATCTAAACCTAGCTAAAATCCTAGCTAAATCCACTTACTCCTCTTTCCATCTATGTCAGGTTGGATTAAGATTTCTTTCACAGAAGCTGAAGGAACATAAGCAATAATTCTGGAATGAAAAATATATACCCTGAAGGCTTTAAGGGCTTTAACCAAAGAATAAGCTTACTTTTCCATAATATCATACCTCACCTATGCATCCCTTAATTCCCTGTTGAATAAAGATATGGGTTGCTCCATCCCATCTGTGTTTTTTTGAAGAATAACAACAACCAATGTGTCATTTGAGGAAAAAGAAAATATCAGAAATTCTTTTGAATAATCGAGGTTGATAAGAAAAGGTGCTTCATTCAATTCTTGTTTGATTTGATCAAAAGAATTTCGATCTTTAAGAGTCTATTTTAACTCATTTCCATTTTTATGCATAGATGTGATAAAATTAACCAATTCATCAAAGTTAGAGATGAATCTTCTCAAAAAGTTTATTTTACCCAGGAAAGACTGAATCTTCTTCTTGGACTTAGGGAGAGACAAAGTATTGATGTCCTCTACTCTACTTGGATCAATCCTTAACCCTTATGTTGAGATAATGTGTCCCAACAACTTGCCTTCTTTCATAGCAAACAAAGAATTCTTGGGATTGAGTGACAACCCAAAATTTCAACATTTTAGGAAAAATTTCTTCAAATGATGATAATGTTCCTTATCAGATCTTGAGAACATTGTAATGTAATCCATATAGGTGACCACAAATTTTTCCTTTTACGCAATGAAGTAAATATCCATTACGCGATGGAAGGTTGCTACTACCTTCATGAGACCAAAGGGAATTTTGGCATACATGAATGTGCCTCAAGGAGTAGTGAAAGTTGTTTTCTCTCTGTCTTCAGGTAAAACAAAGATATGATTATATCCTGAGAAGCCATAAATCATGGAAATCCTTGCTGAACCAGTTACCCTTTGCAAAATATGTTCCATATTTGGCAAGGGATAATTATCTTTCTTGGAACTCCTGTTTAGATTTATGAAATCAACACAAAGTCTGATTTCACCATTCGCTTTCCTCGTAGAGACTATATTATCCACCCACTTAGAATACCTCAAAGGTATGATGATCTTAGCATCAAGAAACTTCTTGACTTCATTTTTTATAATAGGCAACAATATGGGGTTAATCTCTTCCAAAAATATCTTAATCTCAAGATCATCCACAAAAACCTTCGAATGTTTGACATTGTCATGTATAGAGGGCCTATACTTCACTTCTACATCATACTTGAGTTTTGGGGATAATGTGATTTTGAAATTGCTAGCAAAAACAATCAAGGAATTATCCATAGCATTCTCTTCTCTGGGAACATAAGAGATGATAAAATATAGGAAAAAATTATCAATGAGATCCCATACCTCATTTATATAAGTCCTCAACCTTGGATGCTTTCCTTGATACATATTTTTTACTTGATGCACAATCAATTCTGCATCCCCCCAAAAATGATAACTCATGAATTTTCATATATTTAGCTTCCCTAGCCACAAAATCCAACTTATAAGACAAGGATATGACTTCTTGAGAAGGATAAATAAAAACCACTCCAACATGAAAACTTTCTTTAGAAGAAGCCCAATCAAAATACATCTCCAAACTTGTGTAACTTGAGGAGGTGTATCACACATTGTTGGAGGTTTTTTTCTGATTTCCAAGGGTCTCTGGGGAACATTAGTAATCTGCAAAAAAATAGAGCCCAAATCAGTGTCCACTACATAAATATGATGGCTTGTGGTATTAGCTTCATCACCCATAATGTAAGCTATTTGTTCTTCTCTGTACAACCTTATGTGCTCACCTCCAAAAGAGGAATAGTGGCATATGAGAGGTCCACATTCAATGTTCCCCCCAATATTGTAATCCAATACCTTGACAAGAACATCCAAAACTTTGGGGGAACATTAACCACTACAATATCCATGACCAGACTCNATCTCAAGACCTAGATCATCCATGACAGTTTTAGGCATTATATTATGAGATGCACATGAGTCCATCAAGAAATTATGCAGAATTTTATCATGAATATTCAATGATGTATAAAAGGAGGAGAGGAATCACCCCTATCTTCTACCAAGTGCCCCCAATATGAATGTTGGTTTTTCGTCTTGTAAATTCATTGAGTTTGTTGAATATGAAGTAGGCTCAGGCTGCAACATTTTGGAAAGGTACCTCTTAAATTCTTCATTCTTTATCAACTCTAAAAATGGGATGGGAATCTTATTTTTTTGTATTTCATTTTCAAAGCTGAAGGAAGAAGGAGATTTCAGGATTTGTTTAATTTTTGGAATATGGGCCTTAATCACAGGTTGATTGTTTGGTTCCTCATTTTCTTTACTGGTTGTAGTCATTGTTTTAGCAATTTTTTTTGATTTCATAGGTTGATTCGAAGTACTAGGATTTCCTTCTTTTTGTTTAGACCTCAAGTTGTACTTGTTTTTATTTTCTTTTGTTTTCTCTTCTTTACTTAATTCATTTAATTTACTTCTCATAAGGGATTCTTCATTAGTAAACTGAGTCAAATGAGGGTAGGTAAATGTTTCACCTAGGCAATGAATTTTTTCATCTGCTTCATCCTCTCCCTCTTCATCATCAACCACATTATTTTGAAGAGGAGTCTGGACCTTTTGGTCATCTCTATTTCTTTGATCTCTTTGGAGGATCTGAGGAGCATTATTTTGTCTTCTAAAATTACCCCTATTTGCATTATCTTGTGTGTTTCTGTTAGTTTTTATTCCCTCAAGTTTCATTTTTTCCATATCTACAGACAATGATTTAACCAATTTGGTCAATTTATCTACTTGAGGCTTGACACCAAAAGAATCAAAATTTGAAGCCTCTGATTTTTTTTTTCTCTCTCTATCATATTATCCTCTTATTTGATCAACTATCAATATATTTTATTCAACCTTTAATGTTTCACTTGCATATGATCCAAATAGGTAGATCTCCCTTCTCTCAACAGGAGGAAAAATTCAAGATCAAAGGAACTAGCATAAGTTATTTTGGCAGAGGTTTCAGTAGGTTTGATTTTTGTAGGGATTTGATTGTACATTTTATTAAACATTTTGGAAAAATATGAGACGGATTCCCCTTCTTCCATATTGAGAGACCCAAACTCTGTAATATAATAAAACAATCTTTCTTATCACCCCAATGCCTTAAAAAGGCATCATGAAGGGATTCAATCCCAACAATGGATCTAAGAGGTAAGCCACTAAACCATTTCCTGGCTTCACCATCAATGCTTTGTACAAAAACTATCATCCATACATTTTCATTTTCAATATTTATATTATCATCATAGCTATAAAAAGATGCAAGGTGACCCTCTTCACTTATGTCCTCTTATCCTATGAACTTTGGCATGTATTTAAGATAGTATCCAACTGGGAGAGCATTCATAGGATGAGGCAACACAAGAGGATCATACCTAGAAGCCACTATGGCATCCATCCTATTTCTAGGATGGTTTTCACCTACCATTTGATTATGAAGGGGAGGATTATAAAGTTTATGAGAATTAGGGGGAGATTGGGTCTTGATTGGTACAACTATACTCTGAATTATGGGTATCTTAGGATAAGTAAGAGTATAGGATGGGGAAGTTTCATTTTTAACAAACATAGGCTGAGTCTTGGAAGAGGATGGCAGAAATTTTAAGTGAACTGAGGTTCCTTCTTCTTTGGTCACAACAAGTTGAAAGGAGGGAGGAGAAGGAGAAACTAGGGTAGGAAAATCCTCTATACTCTCAAGTCTAAACCAACTTACAATATCAGGTGAGGCAAGCACCTCAAAATTTTCAAAGCTTTCTTCTATAAACTAGGGGGGGAAAGAGGAATAGTCTATAGGGAAATCCCTGAGATTTAAATTTCTAGGAGTTTCAACAAAGGGTAAAAGAGGAGCACTAGATACAACTACTGGTGTTTTAAAAGTAGAATTAGGAAAATTTCCAGTATTACTTGAAACAACAAATGAAGATCCTTCTTGAGAAGCTTTTCCTTTCTTGATGATCTTCTCTGGGTCAACTTCAGGTGTAGCCAGAGGTAAATGTGGAGTATACCTTGTGTGTTTGCGTTTAGGAGCCTCAATTGAAACAATAGAGTCGCCAAGTGCAAATTGCAGTCTTCAACGTATTGATTACTGTGCACCCTCAAAATCAATATTTCTTTGTCGTTCAATCCCAGGGATATTTTTCGAATCCGTTCCTCGACAACGAAGTTGATAATGTTAGCACTGAAAGTCACACTTTAACTACTAAAGTGTAAAATCAACACCCATCAATAGGCTTGTAAGGTGAATTTTAAGATAAGGTGTCAAATGGATCAAAACTTAACACAAAAATGTAAATCACAGAAAATTCTAGATAAAATGCATCAACAAGTGAGATCTTAGCTAACTTAGATAAAAAATTTAAAGAGCAAGGTAGATAGATAGAAGACAATATTAAGGAAGATGAAATAAGTATACTATTAGCATCAAGAAGTACTAGTAGACCAATGAAGAAAATAATTTTCTACAAGAACTTCTTTAATCAAATCTAAACTCTCTTAAACATTATAACAAAATAACAATCAAACCTCCATTGTAATACAGATATAATATATCAATTGAAGCATTTAAATTGTAATACCCCTAGGTCGAACTCAATTGTAATGTAAATGAAAAAGTACTTAAGATGGTGAGTTGTTTGATATCATTTTTGTATGCACCTTTCATGGCATAGTGCGCACATGTATTGCGCAGTGAAATGAGGAAGTGTGCACATTCCAGGATACAAGTGCGTGTGATTTTGAGACCAGGGATCCTTTGTGTATATGTTGGGTTTTATAGGTTGGTGAGCCAGTTTTGTGATTATTAGGCCAAAGAGCCTAGATGTTAAAGGACAGTGTGCATACTTTTGTATATGTCTCAACATTAATATAAAATACATCATTTCACATAGACTGACCACCATAAAAGAGTATGGGAGACTAAAATACACTAGCTAGGGAAAGGATGGGGGATAAAAGTTAAAGAAAAGGGGCTAAGCCGGGAAGTTTAAGCCAAAAATGAATATTATATTAATATTTCTTAAAGTATAAAGTATGGATAATTATTTAATCCTAAGTTCCAAAGTTGGGGACAAGTGGGCCAAAGTAGTTCCCAACATGACAAGTGTCAAGTTGGGGACATGCATACAAATTGTTTGGACTTAGCTCATTTTCCTATGATTCCTTCCATAATTCATCATCCATGCATCCATTCCAGGAGATTTCACTCACTTAGTCAGTTGACCCCTGTACCTTCATGTCACTGTACCTAAACCTGTATCCATAGCCATATATGTTTGTGTAGCTGGTTATATTGGTAGATGGATTGAAGAAGTGGGTTGTTAGGCCTGTGGGATGTTGAATAGGTGGGTTTTCAGGGCCATGAGAATTCTCTCTGGGTGAAAGAATTGTTGGGGAATTGGTTTCCTGAAGGTGCTAAACTACAACTACATGGGTTTGAGACTTCTTGTCTGGCCTATTGATGAATCTTGGAAAGGAAGTGGGGTAGCCAAAGGACTATTAAGCAGAGAAGGAGCACACTTCCTGGGGTGGGACAGGCATGTGGGGAATGAGGGACTATAGGATGTTAGTTTGATTTGGCACCTGTGACAAAATATTTCCTGTTGTCTATGAACCATTATCCTAGTTAGGAATCCCTTTACCCGGGTGGAGTTTAGTCCCATCTCGGGGGTGACCCACTATTGAGAGTGATGAGTAGTGTGGTCTAAGGCTAGGAGGTTCATGGAAGTTTTGCACGTATTTGGTGATATTCTTACCAAGATAAGTGTCAATTGTGTGATAAATTTACATGCTACATTATTATTTACATGTTTATTTGTATGGGTTTATCCTATGTGTGTTCATAACTGTCGTTATATTTATGGGTATTTCCTGTATATGCTGCATGTATATGTTTATTGTTATTTTAGTATGAATTTGTGCATTTATGAAATGTATTTTTCTATTTAAATTTTATATATAAGTTCCATAAGAGTTCTATGTGTATATATTTTAATTGCATGCAGTTCAAAAAAATTATGTGGCATAGCTAAGTTGGATGTTGGGTATGTTACAGTATGTTCCGTAGAGAGAACAAAAGCGTTCTCTCGTGTAACATGGCCTGACGTGGGTGGTCAGGGATGTTACAATATGGTATCAGAGATTTAGTTTTCAACACTGAGACTAGATGGGCCAAGCAAGTTGATTTGAAGAAAAACTTCATAGAGGATTTATTTTGAAGTGGCCAAATTTTGAGTTGCAAAGTGTCCATGGTAAAAAGTAACAACAATTGTGTGGAATTGGGAAAAAGCCCCAATTTATGTTGTTAAATTCATGGGAAAATTGAGAAATTTGGCCATGTGGTGAGATATTCTTGATTTAATATCTATTATAGAAAATTCAAACTTGGAATTGGTCAAATTTGAAGTTACAATGAATCCATGACAGTTGGAGCGAGATTAGTATTTAAATTCTCAATTCATGACTTATGTTTGGGAAAAATTCATTCCAGAAATGTTAAACCACAATGATTTGTGTGGAAGAGTTTGAACTAGTATTATTGGGGTGAAATTGAACAAATTTCATAGTTGTAGAATGTCTATGGAAAAAATGGGGAAAAAGTTAAGCAAAATCCCCAATTTCTGTAGCGAAATTCACGAGGAATTGATGTGCATAAAAATGAATGTGTGCAGGTGGGTGCACTAAAACTGCATGATGCATAGTAAAAATATTGTGATATGTAAAAATTGGGTACCACATGGAAAAATGTTGGCATGCTGGTGTCTACACTAAATTTTGGCACCGCGCGGAAAAATGTTGGTGTGTGGGTGCGCACACTAAATTTTGGCGCTACTCAGAAAAATGTTGATGTGTGGGTGTAGACACTAAATATTGGAGCCAAGCGGAAAAATGTTGGTGTGTGGGTGTGCGCACTAAATTTTTGTGTCACACGGAAAAATGTTGGTGTGTGGGTGCATGCACTAAATTTTGGCGTTGCACGGAAAAATGTTGGTGTGCGGGTGCACGCACAAAATTTTGGTGTCGCACGGAAAAATGTTGGTGTGTGGGTGTGTGCGCTAAATTTAGAATTGCGTGGTGTGCATATGTATCATAAGGTGCATGCAGTTTTCACACACATAATAATGGTGTGCGTCATGTGCACAATATTGGTAGAGTGCAGAGGAATTTTGTTGGTGCGCGCAGAATGTGGGTATATATTATCACATGACAGTTTAGTTAATGGTGCGCATAGAGTTTTGTTGCACAGTGGGGGCGTACTAAAATTTGGCATGGTGCAACATGTAGAGTGACATGTACATGAAATATTAGCACATGATACAAAAATTGCACGCAACAGGTAATAGTCCAAGAACCAAAACTGTGCATGGTGGATATTGGTGTGCGACACAAAAGTAGTGCACACAAGTTATTGGCATGACAAAGAAGTGATGAATAGTATTTATAATATTTTGGAGCATGAATTACCTTGTGTTTTTTTTGTGCATACTAAATATATGTGTACAGGTTGAATTTTGTGCGCGCGAATTCATTTGGATGGTGAACAACAACGGAAAACCAATGAATTTCCGTGACATTTTATATTGTTTGAATGTCATCTTTTTGCAGCATGCTTTTGAGGAACTTAACAACCTTTTTAGATACTAAAAAACCACAAGAATCTAAAAAACCTTTTTGAATCTAAAATAAAAGAGCTCATAGAGATCTTTCTAGTGGTGTAAACCATTCGTCAAATGAAGTTTTTATGAGAAAGTTACAACAAAAACAATGGAGGGTTAATTTTAAGACCCATCTAAGCTCAAAGAGCCATAACCTTCTTCTCTAAAATCAGATCGAGGCATAGGAGTAGTCAATGGAAAGATACTAAACCATATAAGACAGTCCTATATCTGAATTAAACTTTTTGGCATGTTAAAATTGTTTAATAGGGAAAAGAAGGTACATGTAGCATTCCATATAAAAAACAAGAATTGGCCTAGAACTTTAGCAGGTTGTAACCCATAAAAAGGTGAAACTTGGACAGAGTGTGCATATGATGTATATGAAGAAACCCAATTGATATCCTACGAAAAATCTGATGGAGTAGGTGCGAAAATGCATAATTACAGCATATAGTTGTGCCAAGTTGAAGGGCGAACAAAAACATTAATGGGAAATTTTCAAATAACCATAACTTTCTACTCAAGGCTTTGAATTGAGCATGGGAGAAGGAGTTGGAAAGGTCTCATATAGTATAATATAATTATCCACCAAAAAAATTGATTTGGAAATTCAATTTTTTTGGAAATCAAAAGAAATAATTATGATATATTATTGAACTAGAATGGTTCATATTTTCATGAAATTTTTGAAATAGTTAGCCTGACAAAGTTTTTTTGGTTGCACATTTTATAGAGTTAACAACAACTATATCAGATCAAGATAAGCATAGAGTCTAGAGTAATGGAATAGGCACAGGGGACTTACAGTCAGGAGGATGATATTAGAGGGATGGATGTCCATTTGGGCATTGAAGGAACAAACTCCAATGGACATGGAGAAGGAAGGGATGAAAATATGAATATGGTAGAGACCATTAAAAATTTGCAGAGGGATGTCCAAATCCATAAGGCTGATAATGAAATACTTATGAGAGCCAGGGATTACGAGGAAGACTTCAACATCAAGTTAATGCAGAGCTTGAACATAATAGAAAAGAAATTGGATAAGGAGAGTGGCTCAAGCAAATCAGTAAGTCACAAGCCTCCTGATGAGAAAAGAAGAACAAGAAGTGTTAGCAGACATCACCATCACTCCCCAAGGMATTCCAATAAGAAGRAAAAYAATAGCTCAAGTCCATYCCCTRTCAGGAAGCATAASAGGTYTGGGGTGGATGAGCTACGAGGAGAGATGAACAAAATCAAACCTCCTACATTTGATGGTGAGAACAAGAAGGATGAAGATGCAAAGACATGGTTGTTGAGAATGAGAAAGTATTTTCAATTTCATAATTATTCTTCTCATGCAGAAGGTAGAATTTCTATCTATCAACTCAAGGAAAAGGCATCCATGTAGTGGGATTAGCTTTTGTAGGTGCAACACATTAAGAAGAAAAGCGTTACTTGGAGGGAATTCAAGAAGTATTTTGAAAAGAAATACTTGAATAAGAGATACTATGATAATAAAATGAAAGATTTATTTGAACTCAAGATTTAGAGTATGACCATAGATGAATATGAGAGAAGGATTTTAGAAATGTTGAAGTATGTTTCTTTCATCAAGGATGACACAATTAAGATTCAAAGTTATTTGAGTGGATTTCCATCATTCATCAGTGAAAAATATAGTATGATGATCCCAAGACATTGGAGGAGACCATAAGGAGAGCTACATGCCTATATGATCAACAAAAAGCAAGGCCAACTTTCCAAAAAGATTGGAAAGACAAAAAATAAATTCAATATGGATCAGAGGAGGAAGGGAACTAAGCCACCATTCTTCAGGAATAATACTCAGAAAGAACCAACTTCTAGAAAACCCATAATGATTGAGACAGGGGTTCAAAGGCCAAGGAAACCACCTATTCAATGTTGGGGTTGTAAAGGAGATCATATGTTCAAATATTGTCCTCACAGAGATGCAAAAGTGAGGATTGTCGACAATATACAGCAAGATGAAACAATGGAGGACATGGGAAGAAATGTACCAAGGATCTATGCATCCCTGGACAACAAGCAAGCAGAGTATCAGTCACATATGATTGAAGTGGAAGGTATGATCAACAACCAAACCATTTCTATTTTAATTTATTCAGGATCTAGTCATAGTTATATAGATCATAAGGTGGTGGAAAATTTACATTTTCCAAGAAGCAAGTATCGAAAATCTTCGTTAGCGCAGCTCGCTACCGGAGCCAAAATAAAAGTTAATGAGATGGTTAAGTCATGTCCTATGGACATGAATGGACTGAACAACAAGGAAGATTTAAACATATTGCATTTGGGTTCTATTAGGGTCCTATAATTATAGGTAACTCGATTATTTGACTGTTGATTTAGCTTTGCCCCCCTGATGACAACTTCTGGCTCAGTTAACTCCTTTCTTCCTCTCCATCCATTTCACTCGATCCTTCATCACCCTGCTTCATCCTTCATCCTCCACTACACCCTCACTCCCTTGTCTTTTCGCCCCATTGAGTATGTATCTTCCACCACTAATCCAAATAAAAAAAACTTAGGTTAAAAGAAAATCAATTGGTTTAAGTATAGTTAGACTAGATTAGTCTTATTAATAATTAATTATTAATTAATTAATGATTAATTATTAAGTTACTTTGTTAATAGTTATGTTACTTTATTAATACAAACATTCAATAAAAATCAAACATTAATAAAGAAAATACAAAACATTAAAATAAACCAAACTTAAATTAATAAAAATAAAAATAAAAATAATAAACGATATTAAAACAAAATTAAATTAAAATAAACAAAAATTAAAATAAAACAAAGTAATTAAAAAGAAATTAAATAAAAAGAAAACATAT